>JACEFZ010012993.1:7500-185000 GCA_014155875.1 Cepaea nemoralis
TGCCATGTCTTACTTTATTGGAAGCTTCTGTGTAGTCAATAAAACAAAGATGTGGGTCGTTGTTTGCTTCTTTAAAACGCTTAATTAATGTTCTCTGCAAACGCAAAGCATTCACTATACTCTTGCCTTCAGTGATCCCACATTGGTCTTCCCTTATTTCCGGATGTATTTTCTTCCTAATTATTGGCATTATTATTCTTAGTAAAATCTTTGTGATATGACTCATTATACTAATCGCTGGATGTTGGTCACATCCAGGGCTACTCATTTCTTCGGTATTGCAATAAATATATAATTTCAATATTCAGGAGGTATATCTTCAGTATAATATAATGTGTTCAGCAGTCTGGTGACTTGGTCTATTCCATATTCTTCTAAAGCATTGCTCATTTCTGGTGTGCTTTTGTCTGGACCCGGAGCTTTGACAGTTGTTCGTTTCCGAAAGGGGACACACACACACACACACACACATACACACACACATACACACACACACACAAACACACACACACACGCGCACGTACGCACGAACGTGCGCCGCGAGCCCGCGCCCGCACCCACACAAGGATCAGCAAGCGCACACGCACACACACAGCAACATGCGTGCTACACTCCACCAATCTTTGACAATGCTTCAGTGGAATGAACGACATCATCCAACAATTACTAACGGAACTTTGTTAATAATGAAGTGGGAGTCTTCGTGGCGAAGTGGTCAAGCCGTTTGACTCGGGCTCCGAAGGTTGTGGGTTCGATTCCAGGCCGCGTCCTTCGGTGCACGAGTGAAATTTTTCGAAGACTCCTGTAGGTCGTCGCTAGAGCTACGGAGTTCGTGCATTGTGCGACGCTTTCCGCGCTGCGGAAAGAGACCGAGTCATATGGGATAAAACCCCGGTGCAATAATTTTTGTTAATAATGAAGTTCATTTATTTCTTATGATCGTCTTGACGTTTCCTATAACACCAAAAGTATAAATAAAGCAATATGTGATGTTCTGCAGCAAACATATGGTCACGGACCATGAAGTAAATGGTGCCTGACCATTGGACACATACAATGAATCTTGTACTACTTCTAATGCAGTAATCTAATGTAAACAAAGAAAACTGAAATATTTTGGTCACTCGAAACGTCACGGAAATTTGGAGAGAACAATAATGAAGGGGTATATGCCTGGGAAGAGAGGAAGAGGAAGGCCAATGAGAAGATGGGTGCAGGATGTGGCGGATGATCTCCAGATGGGTGTATCGGACGCGGGACATCCTGCTTATGATCGAGAGTTTTTCCGGAAGGTTGTTATGGGAGCGAGGTTCTGCAAAAGACGTGCTACTGAATGAATGAATCTAATGTATGAGTACAAATGCTGAACATTGAAACATGAAATGTAGTTAGTGGACATTTCGTTTCAGAGAAGTTGGACAGCTGAGATGAGTTGTATCTAGAACCGACATTACAGCATTCTAGACATTCTCATACGCGCCCCGGCGTTATCTTCAACAGCCAGCAAAGAGTCCCAATACCAAAGTACCAACTGAAATCTGATTTTGTGCCCGGCAGGCAATTATGGAGTACTGAAATCAAATCAAATCAAATCAAATCAACTTTATTAGGGTCACAAATTGGGCGCGCAGGCCCGTCTTACATTCGGCCCTTCCAATCACATCGTCTTTCGTTCATCAAGAGCATTATACATTTACATAGGAAGAAAAATAAACATTGTGAAATGAATGTTGTAAACATAAACAAGGAAAATTACCATATTATGAGGCCCATCTTCCCACCTATCCATACATCACCCCACCCACACAACACCCCACCTACCCACACACACGCGCACCAAGGGACACATACACACCCCCACCTACCCACAAACACGCACACCAAGGGACACATACATACCCCACCAACCGACCCATCCCCCTCCCGCACATCCCCCACCCACACACACTGCCCTCACCTGATCCCCCAACCAAAACACACTCGCCACCCGCAAACATTCCCCCACCAACCCACACATCCCACGCCCATCCACATACACATCCTAACCCACACATCCTCTCCCCACCCACACCTCAAACCACCCATCCCCCAGCCACATCTCCATCGACAACATATTCCCCACCCATGCACACAATCCCCCACCAACCCACACATCGCACATCCACTAACACATCCCCAAACCATACACACACATCCCCACCAACTAACATGTCCCTACCCCCCCCCCCCCCACACACACACACACACATCTCCCTATCCACCCATACATCCCCAATTCACTTACACACACACCCCACCACCCACACATACAACTTCCACCCACCCACACATGCCATAACCTAATCCCCCACCACAGAATCCCCCACCCGATAATCACATACACCCCCTACCACGCACTATTCCCAACCCACGCACCACACACACATCCCTCACCAACACATCCCCACTTACACACCACACACATATCCCACACCCAGATACCACACAATATTCCCACCCACTACTGAGTGACGGCCAGATAGCCTGGTCACTCTCTATCGCGTGATTCTCTCCTGGCTATGGTAATATGTCTTCTTCTGTACTATATAAAGATCCCAAAAGGTCATGACCACGTCTATCTGATCGTGCACTAGTACCCAACCCAACGATGCAGACCCAGCTAATCTGTTCGCCCGGTTGCCCTTCACCACGACCCAGTGAACAGATCCAACAGATACCCACTATACTTGATTTTGTGGCCTGCCGCAAGTCTCTGTGCACGAAGCGCGCCCGCTCCCACCAGAAGCGGCGCATGCTGGGAAGCAGGAGTTGGACAATGAGTAAAAAATGGCGAAACCAATGGAGATGTAGTTTATGAGAAACATGTTTAGAGTGTCGTAGAATGAGAAGGAAATAAAATATATAAAATAGACACAATGAAGTTCGGCTTAACAGGCCAACTGCCACATACCTGTTGACATGATGTCATGGCTGCTGAATCTGGTCTTTGAAGTCTTCGGCCGCTGCAGTTCCAAGATCTGAAATATGCATGTTAATGCATTTGTAAAGTATTGGCACCTTACCGTCTTGATAGACAATAGTTTGTTACAGTGTGCTTTAAAAAAATGGGATAATAATCTATTCGTAGCACAAAGCCGGGGCCGAATTGTAGATACCTTGTGTTGCCCATGCAGCATGACCCCTCTCTCGGCTGCCCAGTTTACTCCAAAGGAAAGGTTACATAAATACATCTGGAACAAGACAAGCTGCAGACTCAACACAATGCTGTTAACTGTACGCCTTCCGGAGATTACATCTGTCACACAAATAAAACACCGCGTTTAACCAGTTGATTACTATAGAGACTTTCTGATTAACCGGCCTATCTGCAAAGCCAAAACTATTTTAACTAACAGAAAAAACAAATTGGATGTCAAAATCCCCAGGACGGTCAAAAGTTGCAGCTGCACGTGTTTACATGGGGTCGACAAAATGGGAACATTTGGAAGTGAGTGAGATGAATCTATACACCACTTTGACAGTTCATAAACAGGTCGGATTTAAGCGGAAGTACTCAGCTCGGGAGAAAACAGTCCGTCTGTCATTGAGAGTTTCCGGACATCAAGCGAAATGACGGCTGTGGTTGTCACCACTCGACAGAAGATTGGCGGTTTGTTGTGGAAACCCGTTGATGGGAGCATACAGGAACTCGCTAGCTTGTTGTGGGAGTCAAAACAAGTGATGACAACTCTGACATTGATTGAGCCAGGGAGGATAGATTCTGGACAATGGATGATATGCCCAAATAACACCTGTGTGGACATAAAGAATACCGTCACGTGACCAATTTTAGGCTGTTTGAAAAACCTGATTTGGGGACAATGAGTGTTGACCAAAACCGTGGATTAGGATGGACGTGTTTGTGGGAGAGCTCTACAGTGTTAGATTAATTTAAAATTAACTAGCATGTGTCGTTATGGCAAAGTGTAGCAGCCATCCCGGAATGAGGCGGTTTTGCATAAGGTTCCATACCAGTTACGAGGAAGTTCAACACTGGGTTTGATGAAGTGCAACTTCAATTAGACATAACACCAGTTGGACACTCAAATGTTTCTTACTAAAAAGGAATAACGTCCGAGAAGAAAGATGGTATTATGTTTACGCTGGACTCATAATCAGGAGGGTTCACCATAACATGACTCAGAAGAGCCAACCAATATAACGATTCCTGCGTGTTAAGGTTCACCTAAGATGGGTGATGATTGTTGATGCAACACAACATAAGAACATTAGTACCTAAACAAGAACATTAAAATATAATAGTCACATGGTGTGATATATTCTAGTGAAATAGTTCAAAAGACATGATACCTGAACCTAGATAGACACTAGTTAGGTTCAAGTATATTAACAATAACAGTGAT
The DNA here is from genome assembly GCA_014155875.1 of Cepaea nemoralis. Taxonomy (NCBI): domain Eukaryota; kingdom Metazoa; phylum Mollusca; class Gastropoda; order Stylommatophora; family Helicidae; genus Cepaea; species Cepaea nemoralis. The sequence continues at coordinate 11,904 of JACEFZ010012993.1, forward strand.
ACCTAAATACTCACTACAAAGGATTTGTGCATTCTTTAAGAACGATAGGAAATTATGTGCATTGGGCAACCGGTCCATGATCAGCTGTAATTTACAAAAGTATCTATTTCGGATGATCAGGAAGATGGATTACCAGGTAGCTACAGATGACAGTCGGTGTCCGGCAGGAGAGATACAGTACCGGGTGAGATGGACTTGTTCTGACTTAACGTGCTGTGGTGTGTCCTTGCAAGGATGAACTGACTATGCTATTATCTGAGAGTCCGATCCTATACACATTATAGAACACATCACACATTTTCTTCGCATACACGTCTCATATACGTTACACTTTTCTTTTAATAAATTAATCTTTATTAATTTTTAGAAGCCAGAGTTGTTGAATATGTTGCGTTGGGGAAGTATGAGGGGGGGGGGCATAGTACGACAGTGAGAGAGTGACAGGATAAGGTGTCCACGGGCTGATGGAGTGTGTTGGACGGAAGCTGGTGGATTCTCCAGGATATTGGAAGAAAAAAAATATTATAATGTGGGTGTTGACTCCCCACACTCCAGGGACGACACTTTAAAGGAAGACACGACAACATCCTAGACCAGATACCGACCAAGGTTTAGGTCCTGGTCCATCCTGCCATGGAATTTAGTTTTCAGGTTGCATTTCCTCGCACCAGGATAAGCTTGTACACCCCCACCCCCAAAGTGAGCTGCTCCGCGCGAAGCCCTTGTCACAGTATTAGCTATCAAGTTGGGTGAACCTATTTACACGCTTTAAGGTGTATGGGGCATGTGGTGCTACATCAATATGTTTATAAACCAATCGGCACTTGACGAGGGAAAATAAATTGATTGCATATCCTTTACAGGACATCGCTGTCAACATCATCTTCTTTCAGCTGATTGTTGATTTCTTGGCAAGATTACGCTCAGTAGTTTGTCATTGCTTTCTGAGTGACCGGTTCACATACCCCGTAAGTTACCGACGCGGTTAGAACTGCTACCAATGCTCGCCGTCGTCACGTTACTCACGAGATTATACGGCATTACAGAGAAAGTCGCTAACCCCTAAGCCAGGGGAACGGTACTTGACGACGGAATGTGGTCAGCATTATGCCCGCCATCTTCGCCTCCCAAGACATTTCTTGGTGGCCACTCTAAGCAGGGCCGTGTCAAAGGGTAATTTAATTACTTACGAAACATAAATCTGCCTAAAAAAATCGCAATCAGCAACAAAATCCTAGGCTTCATTACGAGACCCTGTAAAGAACGTGCACTTAAATGTGTATTTATGAACTGCTGTGGATTGTTACTGTACGCATCGTGTTCCTACTAGTTTATGTTTTTATCCGAGAAGAGCTGACGTCCGCATTACAACACTAGAATGTATACCATTCTTATTCTGTTGTGTAAAAAATCGTGTCGCCCAAACGAATATAGTGTACCACTCCTGTTACGGAGTGAATAAACGACTTCGATCCACTCCTGCTCTGAATACGATATTTGTCATGCTGTTGACGTCTGACCCACTACCCTAGTATGTATACCCTCCTTATTTTGCTGTCTACAAAATCGTGTCGCCCAAATGGGTACATTGTACCTAGACCTGCTTGAGTTACAGAGTGAATGTACGCCTTAGAGCCACTCTGCCTCTGAGTACAATCTATGTGACGCTGTTGCTCTGGATTCTCTTGAGGATTTATCCGCTATTGATTTTGCTGCTTATGACTAAAATGTAACTGGTTGTTCTTGATTATCATGATCGTTATATTGATTTGATGTTAAAGACTTGCTTCGAGTGATTCTCCTCCTCCCCCTCCTCCTCCTCCTTGTTGTTGTTGTTGTTGTTGTTGTTGTTGTTGTTTTCTTCTTCTTCTTCTTCTTCTTCTTCTTCTTCTTCTTCTTCTTCTTCTTCTTCTTCTTCTTCTTCTTCTTCTTTAACTGCTGCGTCTTCTTCTTTTCCATTACATCATCATAGCAAAATAACCACAATAATCATTATTATAATTTTTTTTTAAATGTTGCATATCCCTTACAGGACGTTGCAGTCAACACCAGCATTTTTCAACTGCTGTTGATGTGCTAGGCAAGTTTTAAGTTCAGAAGTTTGCCATTGCTTTCTTAAACGACCGCTAACATAGCCCCGTAAGTTACCAGCGCGGCGCGAACCACTGCCGATTCTCGCAGCTGCTGTTTTCTCCACGTGGATATACGGGATTACGAACAATTTCGTTAACCCCTTGGCAAAAGAGACCGGCTATTATCATTAGCATGATCAAACGCAACATATTTAGTTGGTAGATCTGTCTGTCTTTCTTTCTATTTATCTGTTCACTCATCTATTCATCTATACTCCATTCATGCATCTGTTAACAATCAGTCTGTCCCTCCGTCCGTCCTTCTATTAATCAATATGTCTAGCCATCTAACCAAACATTAATCCATGCATACATGCATACATACATCCATCCATCCAGTGTATGTATGTCTGCCTCTGTATGTCTGTCGTTCGGCTTGCCTGCATATTTGTATTTGTCTGCTGTCTATCTGTCTGTCTTTCTGCCTGTTGATTCAACTGCCCATGTTTCTGTTTATACGTCGCAATTTTTGTTTAACGTTCTACAATTCATCAGATTGTCTGAATGTCTTGTGATGTATGTGTGTAATATATGGTCGTCTGTACGCCTGTTTCTCTGTTAACCTTTTAAGTCACCTTTTTCTGTATATCCATCTAGACATTCAAAAACCCAGAGTACCCCCTAACTACAAACTAAGCAATCCTTGCTTACAACATATCAGGTCACTTACCTTATACTCCTTAACAATGTCATCGTATGAAACAGCCATAACAAGACTGCGATTTAGGCGACCAGTGTCTTTACTTGTGGGTGTACGTGTTTCTCTCAAGCTCTGTAGGCTGAGATAGCCTTCCACTGAGGCGCGGTACAGGTAGACATATTCACTCTGTGGAAGTAGTAGTGTCATGTGTTGTAATTAAACACGAACGTATGAATACACGTATGCGCGCTCACACACACACGCGCGCGCTCACACACACACACACGCGCGCACACACACACACACACACACACACATGAATACCTACGCTCGCACTACATCTCTCTCTCTCTCTCTCTCTCTCTCTCTCTCTCTTTGACAACACAAACACACATCTACACAGACCAATGTACACTAACATAAAATAAAATATAAAAATAAACCACAATAAAACACATAATATAATAAAGGACAAGGCTGAAGGCAACCGAGCAAGAGGTAGACAATGCTGCAAGTGGAAAGATAATACCAAGAGATGAAAGACGAGCAGTCTAACAGAATGTACAAGTAAGAGAAGAGGCAGCGTTGGAGATTAATTGCAGCCAACCTTCATTGTACAGACGGCAACTGATTGATTAATGGTTCACAGAAAACGAAACAGAGGAAGACCGAAAATCACACGCAGAAGAGATGGAGAGGCAGAAATAAATAAAATGGGGAGGGCATCAAGAGAGATGCATAGTGTAACCAAGGATAGAAGGACTTGAAGTGAGTTGGTTGAGGAACTATATGCCAAAGGAAAATAACAGGTGAACGAATGAACGAACGAACGAACGAACGAACGAACAAACTTTATTTTTAAAGGGTAACAAATTGGGCACGCATGCCCGTCTTACATTCGGCCCTTCCAATCACTCATCTTTCGTTCATCAATAGTGCATGGCACATTCACATAGGAAAAACAAACATTGCCAAATGTATGTTGTAAACATAAACAATGCATATTACCATGTTATGAGACACATCCCCAACCCACCCACACCCCCGCCACACAATCCAGGCACACATACATACACCAACGCACACATACATGCAATAACGCATACATACATGCACCAACGCATACATACATGCAATAACGCATACATACATGCACCAACGCACACATACATGCAATAACGCACACATACATGCACCAACGCATACATACATGCAATAACGCATACATACATGCACCAACGCACACATACATGCAATAACGCACACATACATGCAATAACGCACACATACATGCACCAAAGGTGAAAGAAGAAGTAGATCACAGATCACATTTATAAGAATCAGACACAAGTCATTTATAGGAAATACAAACAGTTAGGTATGTGTAACCCCTGCGAAAAGATGAGACATACCAAACATGGACATAGTGCACATACCTTACAATGGACTAAAGTGATACAGAGGGAAAATCTCCCAAAACAAGAAAGAAATCAACAAATATATAATAATGAAGTAATAAAATTAAAAAAAAAAATAATTGTATTATAGGAGACAACAGACGACGACGTTTCGATTCTATGAATCTTCTTCAGGGACAGGACAACATAAACAGATCTTAAGAAAACATACAGAATTATAAAATATTATGTAGACACAAGTCCTTTGTTGTCAAAAAGGCACATAAGTTGTGTTCAGTACGGTGTTGAAAAATTGTAAGGTATTGTAATATTGTAATGTATGGACTGTGTGTCCGTGTTTAGTATGTCTCATCTTTTCGCAGTAGCTACATACACCTAACTGATTGTAATTCATACTGTTTATCCTGTTGCAGCCGTTGCTTCTCTTTTTTAACATAATTTAGAGGACGTGTATAACAGACGAGGTGAGAGAGTGAAATTTATGTGCGAAATACCTCTGAGAAATGCAAAAGAAAGGAATTTAAGGTGGAAAATGGAATGCCTAAATACCACAATGTGATATACGAGTAAATGAGCATATTCTTAATCAAGTTAATCGGTACAGTTATCTCGGAAAAGTCATAACATCTGATGGGAGATGCCTTGAAGAGATTAGAACAAGAATCGCCTTTGCGAAGATGGCCTTTTGCAAGATGAAAAACATACTGACCAATAAAAAGATATCAATTGAAACGAGAAAAAGAGTGTTGAAGTGCTACATAGAACCTGTACTTTTGTATGGATGTGAAGCGTGGACAATGAGCAGACAAGCTAAAAAAGATCTCATGGCTATGGAAGTGTGGTTTCTGAGGAAAATGCAAAGAATGCCATGGACAGACAGAAAAATCAATGAACAGGTCCTTCAAGAAACAAATGAAGATCGTAAACTGACTAGAGTCATTAGACATAGACTGTCAACATTTATTGGGCATTTTATGCGAAAAAATGAATTAGAGAACTTGGTGACAACTGGCAAGATCGAAGGGACGAGACTGTCACTTGTTTTCCCGGGAGGAATGTGGAATCAACAAGCACATCTTCAAACTTATTATCTGTTGGGATTATTGACTGACTTCTGTCTACACTCCTCCCTTCTGTCTTCCCTTCCATATATCTATTTCTTTCACTCTCTCTGTTATTCCCTCAACACATACTCCGACAACAGTTCCTTTCAACGATAAATAAACGATTTATTAATAAAAACTATGTCTGTTGTATGTACGGCCTGTGTATATGTAGTTGGTATTGTCTACTAGTGTGAATGCAAGATAGGACGGTTGACTTCGTATGTGCCGTAGTTCTTCTCGCCTCTTCTGTCGGCCAAAACACAGGACAGCACACACAGAAATGGAGTGATCTCACCCTGAATGATCTCTTCCTGCTTGAGTCTGGACTTATCCAATTCTTGAAGAAAACAACTGTTCAATGTCTTATCACCAGAAAATAATCCGATTTGGTAATGTCACTGAAGTTCATATATTTCCCGTTTTGGAAGGTATTTAATCCACCTCTGAATACACACCAGCCACTATCCAACATTGTCTAGAGTTACTATGAATGTTCTACACCATGTCTATTGTTAATAAAGTTTAATGTTTCGGCACAGTGCAATTGCATGCAGTTTTAAGTATCCCTGCTTGCCACAGGTTAACGTCTTTTCCTTTAAGGGTTTTAGTTGTATATTCGTTTGAGCATACAGTGTTCTGTATTTGACGTTAAGTTATCACTTCTTCATATTAAAACATGTCTATGTTCTTGTTGGTTCTAAGTAGGTACTTTATTTGCTCAAGTGTAATAACCTTCATCTCTTCTCTGATTTCAATAGGGGGATTTGAACCTTATATCTGCACTTATGTTCCTGGAATCGAAATACACTAGCGAATAACACACTAATATCCCCTCTTCTTTAAACCATTAGGGACGTGTATTTCTTTCCCCACTCAGGGGCATATCTCATTCAGCCCAGTTTGGAACACACACTAACTAGCAACCCCAGTTGCTACTATTTATATTGGGTCTCCCGTTCTTCCGTGATTGTTGGATGTCCATACATCAACAGTCGCATCTTGACGTATCCTGTACATCACAAGGCGGTGAATTCACGTAGTGATTAGTTGCTCGTTTCATTCGCTGTTACGCTGTTCCCTGAGTTTTCCCCGTACGCGAATACTTCAAAGCAACTTTCACTCGTTGATCGTTTTCTCCGGTCGTGTGTCCCCAGCGCGATCGTCCCGTTTCTCCGTGTCCGTTCCGATCGTCAGGCAATGACTCTGCGAACACCTGTATCCTATTTTCATATCTGTGTCGGTCAATGATCTTTTATTCGTCCTCCTCTCAGAATGAAGTACACGATTGTTAACCCTTCTCCTTCCTTGTATTTTAATATGTAAGTTATCAAGGAATCAATAAACTGCAGTTTTTTCCGTGACAGAGACCAAGGGGAAGACCGAGAAGTAACTACCTGGATGGCTTGGCCACGTGGCATGGTCGAGACAGGAACACGGAGCTGATTCACGATTCTGGTGATCGAGTGAGATGGCAAAACAAGACCGCTCACGCTTTTCCGCATGGCACATGATGGATAGATGGAAATAGCTTTGAAAGAAGTAATAATCTGAAATTCAATTCATCAACAACAAATTCACCATAATATAAGATGACATATAGGATTGTCGAGTCGTGATTGCCAATTCATGCTCCAGATTAGACACCCGGAAAGGCGACATTTTCATGTAATCGATATGTGCCGTCTGTGCTTTATTTTCCTTAACTAAGGCCGGACAAATCAAAGTGTACATAAGTAAATCTATCGGATTCCAAATAATGACGTCTCAAGTGGAACAATTCCGTGCAATTCTGACATACAGTCATCTATGTGGCTGGGTGGTTGGCACCAGGCTTGTTACGCCAGTGGTAGCCAGATTATTTCCAGTTTAGTTTGCTTCGGGGTACAAGCAGTTGCCATGGAAGTTTGATGGATAGGATGCTGAATCCTTCAGTGGGCCAGTCTTCTTCTTCTTCTTCTTCTTCTTCTTCTTCTTCTTCTTCTTCTTCTTCTTCTTCTTCTTCTTCTTCTTCTTCTTCTTCTTCTTCTTCTTCTTCTTCTTCTTCTTCTTCTTCTTCTTCTTCTTCTTCTTCTTCTTCTTCTTCTTCTTCTTCTTCTTCTTCTTCTTCTTTCTTCATCTTCTTCTCCTTCTTCTTTCTTCTTCTTCTTCTTCTTCTTCTTCTTCTTCTTCTTCTTCTTCTTCTTCTTCTTCTTCTTCTTCTTCTTCTCATTCTTCTTCTTCTTCTTCTTCTTCTTCTTCTTCTTCTTCTTCTTCTTCTTCTTCTTCTTCTTCTTCTTCTTCTTCTTCTTCTTCTTCTTCTTCCTCTTCTTCTTCTTTCTCATCACAATTTCGGCATTGTCTGCTAATTTACTACATACTGAAACAGCGTGTGTGGCTTCAAAGATATTGACTCACAATTCCACAATTCCCCGTTATACAGAGTCGAGAACTCGAAATCTGCCACGGGTGATTTTATAAACAGACCGCTTAGATTTGACTTCAATTGTTTGAGAAATCCGCCGCTCATAACGCAATGGCAAAGTACTGAACTAGTCGTCAAGTAAATTACAAACAACCACCTAATTCTGTGACTGAATGCAACATTCTGTCAAGGACATGAATTTAACTTTTTAAACCAGTTAATGCATTTTTGTTGTTTACCTGTATTGTTTTAACCTTTCTCTAAATCATCATCATCATAAAGTGCCATGCCAGTAGGCGTTGGCGGTCATGGTTCGCTATCTCACACGGTCACCAGAGTCTCAAAACAGGTCTGTGATCCTATCCCGACAATGTTATGATGTCAGATCATCAAAGTATTTATCCCTTTGTCTTCGTCTATTTCTCCTCATAACATGTCTAGAAATCTTGACTGTCTACGTGGAATTCCTCCAATCAATCTCCGTGTTTCATTTGCCCCCTGTAGGACTGTTCTCCAAATGCACAGCTTAAAAATATACTAACATTTACCAAAATACGCTTAGGGTAGTTCCAAAGGATGAGACTCTTCAAGTCTAGATAAAGATACATATATTTCAGGTAATTCATTCCAGTATTTCTGTAAATCACTTCTGGTAACAAGTGTGTTGATGTGTGAAAGGAGTTTAAGTTACACGTCAGCCAGAAGCAAGGAGAATAGAACTATTATTATCAGCATTAGTTGGAGATGGTGATGAGCTCCAACTGTTGGCTGCTTACTTTGGATATAGCTATACTGAAGTCAGAGATGCACGTAGAAAAAGCTTATGGGAGTTACTGTCAAAACGGAGCTTGTATATAAACCGATTTCTTTACGGTACATGCACAGAGTTGAGATGTGCCACAATATAATAACTAGCTTCCTTGTCTGAAGCAAGTAGTTTGCGAGAACCAAGTGATGACTGCGAATCTACAACCATGGGCAGGTTGCGAGAACAGCAAGTTAAAAGAGGGGTGGCAAACTAGAAGATTACGCAGGAAGCCCAAGAAGTTTAATAAACCAACACAGAACTGGTGTCGTTAGCCGCTAAACGCCTCGGGATTTACTGAGGAGGAGATCCGAGCACTTATGGACTGAATGTTTCGATGTGCAATGAGGATGATCTGTCGACTAACTAACTAACTAACTAACTAACTAACTAACTAACTAACTAGCCAACTAACTAACCAACTAACTAACCAACTAACTAACCAACTAACTAACCAACTAACTAACCAACTAACTAACCAACCAACTAACCAACCAACTAACTAACCAACTAACTAACCAACTAACTAACCAACTAACTACCTACCTACCTACTTACTATCTATCTACCTACCTACCTACCTACCTACCTACTTACCTAACTAGCTAAATAACTACTTAACTAACTACCTAACTACTTACCTAACTAACTAACTAACTAACTAACTAGATTCCTTGTCTGCCAGATCAAGAATCATGTATTCGAATCCCATCGAAAGCTGTTTAATTGATTTGGGCTCCCGTGTCACTCCTGCCTAAATATGGGTACTCAGAAAGTTGGTGGGAAGTAAAGACGGGATGCGTCATATTTATCACATTGCCTATCGAGAACCGAGTGGCCTATGAACATATATCACCATGTATCCAACACATATCAAGCATGTTTGTTTACTTACTTTACATTAAGAATATACACCTCCAAGAGACAGTAACTAACCCCGTGCATTACTGAGAAGTGGAACACCTGTTTGAAAGCAGCATGGTCCATTTATAAAAACGCATGTTTTTAAACATCCGGTGTACTGCTGCCGAGGTAAGGGGTTCGATCTTTAAACCGGACAGTTGGACTAAAATGTTGACCTCTCGTCCTTGACGAGAGGACGTAAATTACAGGTACCTCTGAAGTCGGAGTGGGTTCGCCTAATGGCGAGGAACACTGTTAATAGGGTAAGCTAATTCACAAGCAAAATTCAATCCAGTATTACTAGAAGTAGTGTGTATGGATAACGCTTGAGTTCACAATAAGTACACCAAAACAAAAAACCTGTTTATAATTTGTGACTGGAGCATCGTAAAACTTCTACTTGAATTATTCAACTGCGACTGTCACAGAGGGTTAGATATTGTCCTCATCGTCCACACCAGTCAAGAGAACAGGTTAATGATAATGATGATGATGATGATGATGATGATGATGATGATGATGATGATGATGATGATGATGCTGATGAGGATGATGACTTTCTTTAACCTACCTCTAAGGCAAAGAAACCAAGTCTGTCCTCGCGCATGCGCAGAACACAGCTGAACACATCGACACATGCCATTGCCTCCCATTGGTTGAGGATGCTGTCGAGGGCAATGAGCAAACCTGATCGTCGAGAGCCATCACTGCGGAAAAACAGGAAACCAGAACGTCATGGTAATTCTGTTGGGGGTTGAATGTGTTTTCCTTACACATAAATCTAGTTTAGCCGGGTCGATGGATTACCAGGCAGCTTGAGAATATACGACCAGAGCGAGACTTTTTTCATGTTGTTTCTTTTATATGAATAGCTTCGAACTTCATTTTGGCCACACTTCCGGGATACATATGTATTCTCTATCCCCTGAGTTTTTACAACGTTTGATGGATTGATTTATTGATTCATTTATTATCTGATTAATTGATTAATCTGAAAAGACGTTATATCACCCAGGGCATTCCCTTATGTGGTCTGCCACCTCATCAGATCTCTAATTTTGTGAATATTGATGTTATTGAAATGCACAGATTGTGAATTCCTGTACGTTGTCCCCGTGTCAAGTCTGCTAATAAACAACCTGATCAAATTATGAAATGTCTCAGACGTGTTCATTTATCATTCTGTTTGCTAACCTGCAGCAACCTGCTGTGTGTTACGCGTATTATGTCTCCATTATGCATCTATAATATTTCAACAGTGAATGATCAAAGAACTAGACAATCTGCTATCTGGAAACTACGTAATAAAGAAAAAAGCACCAAAGGACTCTTTTACAGACGTTAAGACGCTTTGGCATCGGGTAGTAGAATAGTATATTTATAGACCAATCGCCTGCCACTTTTACTTCCAAAAGACATTTCGTGGTGCTAATTTTAGTCTAGCTCGACCTGGGAACCGAGATAAATTTTAAACCTTCGAATCCGCCTCGATGTGGTTATAGCCTGTGGCTACCAGGCGGGCAGGTGAACGTCAAACCACCACTCCATCGCGGCTTCATTTCCTTACCATTGTATTGTTTTACAATTGTAAATGACCCCAATGCATTTTCTTGCCAGTTATCTATGATGTGATAACTTCACATGTTGTAAGCCTAGAGCAAGAAGGAATAAGTGGGAAATTCTTCCCTTACTTCGGTAAGCGGCGAGCCTAGATGGTCAAACCACGTCCGACGGAGCTCACAACTTTCTCGCGCTAGAGAAAGATAGACTGCCAAGATCAGGTCAAGAAGCCCCATGGCGACCAATAAATATATGTAGGGATATGGAGACACAGTTCAAACTATCCACGAAAATACAGTTTGGTATATGTAACGTACTAAGCACGGACACAGTGTACATATCTCACAACGGATTCCATAAACGTGAACATACACCACAGAGTGAAGCTCCCCAAAAACAAGAGTCAATCAAAACATATATAATAATAAAATAATACAATAATACAATAAAAAAACAGTATTCTGTGACACAACAAAATACTTATTTTTATTTTATTTTATTTTAGTGTATTAAATTATTTTTAATTTACTATTTTATTATTGTATATATATATATTTTTAATTATATTTTGTATTGGTGGATCTTCCACTCTGTGATTTATGTTCACCTTTATAGAGTCCGTTGACAGGTATGAACACTATGACGGTGTTTAGTATGTCTCACCATTTCGCAGAAGTTACACATACCTATCTGTTTATATTTCATATTGTTATATCGTGCGGCTGTCGCTGGCTTCTCTTGTACACTGAAAGGCTGGTATATTAGTGAGCTACGCTGATAATCGAGGGGTTACACCACTTTCTCCGTAATCCCGTTTATCACGCAGAGTCTCGTAGCGGACGAGAGCTGGAAGCGGTTCGACCCCCGCTGGTGACTTGCGGGATAACTGAGCCGGCCGCTCAGAAAGCAATGGCAAACTACTGAGCGTAATCTTGCCAAGAAATCAACAGACAGCTGAAAGATGCTGCTGTTGACAGCGATGTCCTGTAAAGGATATGCAGGAAAAAAAAAAGCTGATAATGCCATGAGCGCGAAAGGTCGAAGGTTCGAACCCTGAGTTCGTACTCCGTCAACAGAGGAAAAGACTGGCCATATATAACCCTCCGTGCACGTAGGCCAACAAAATATTATGTATGTGGCCTAGTATATTTACCCGCAAGGCCCAATTTTCAGCATAGAAATAATGTTCTATATTAGCATTTATCACTTTCAATATGGCCAAAATATTTCAGTTTCTGAGACGTAATACTGTTTATGGACCACAGGTATGCATGCTGGGATTGTTGTCCAGAATTTAATGTCTAGACTCTGACGTGTAATGTGAAACCCTGAAAAATGAAACTATCTGTTTTCCTGCTGAGTGAAATGGTATTTTTAATAGCTTTAGATTAGGGAATTCCACTGGAGGTTAAGAATTGGTAATTGAATGGAAATTGTTTTATGAATGTCGACAGTAACGGGATGCTGTATTTTACCAAAGTTAATTTAAGGGGAGAGTGCAGACGGAATGTATAATGGATATTGTTTAGAAAAATATAGCATTGTAGAAGAAGCATTGTTAAAGCTAAAACAAGACAGAAAGGGGGAGCAGTGAGGGATAGAGACGAAAGGGAGAGAGCGAGAGAACAAGAGAGAGAGAGAGAGAGAGAGAGAGAGAGAGAGAGAGAGAGAGAGATGCATAAAACGAAATACAGAGATAGACAGAATAAACGATAGGGAGAGAGAGAGAGAGAGCAAGAGTTAGAGGAAGAGAAAAATAAGGACAGGGAGATCGTGATAAAAAGATAGATAGATAGATAGATAGATAGATAGATAGATAGATAGATAGACAGAGAGAGAGAGAGGAGAGAGAGAGAGAGAGAGAGAGAGAGAGAGAGAGAGAGAGAGAGAGAGAGAGAGAGAGAGATTAAAGGAGGAACAGAGCGCGAGCGAGAGCGAAAACGCCAAGAAACTAGAGAAGCAAAAAAAAAAAAAAACAAAAGGAGATAAAGCGAGAGAAAGAGATAGAGGTATAGCATGACAGACATACACACATAGATAGAGAAAGACAGAGAGAATGTGGGACACTGAGACAGACAAACAGATACACATACAGTCAGATAGTAGAAAGATAACAAGAGGAGAGATGGTCGACATGTAGCAGGTCCATCGCAAATCGTCACTGTCATCACGGTTTGCCGAAAAAAGCCTCGATCCTTTTCCAGGTCTCACGCCACATGTACCTTCGTGCCCAAGATAACGAATGTTATTTTTAATTGCTTTAGATTTCCAAGCAGCTCCGTATCTCCACTCCCTGATTATTTGATTCTCCCTGAACCCAGCGATTGACTGACTGACTGTACTCATATCGATTGCAAAACTTCCATACACATCACATAGAGCATAGAACGGTTTTTTTCTCTGCAACGTGAAATTCTATCAAAATCCGTTGCTTATAACGCAAGTTGCTAAAAGACTCCATTTCAACGGTTTAAGGCAGCCATATTATTTGGCCGGTTGGGTTGCAATTTGGTGCACACAATTAGCACATGCCATATTTGAAGTGAGCACAATTTTATGCTTCTATAGTGATTATTAGCTGAGGAAAACGATGTTGTGCATTAATTTCTGATCATCCATCGTATAATGGATATTGTTTATAAAGAGAAATAACTTTGTATGAGATATTAAAAGAAATAAACAAAACAAGACAGAGAGAGAGGGGAAGAAAGGATAGACAAAAAGAGACAGAAAGAGCGAAAGAGAGAGATAGAGAGATAGCAACGAAAAGAACGAACGAACGAACGAACGAACAACCGAACGAAAATCTTTATTTTCAAAGGGTTAAGAATTGGGCACGCAGGCCCGTCTGACATTCTGCCTTTCTTCTCTATTTCTTCTCATACATTCTTTCATTCAACATCTCTTGTGAAGCAATTCTTTGACAATAAAAGAACAATAACCATTAAAACACATGAAAAATAATCAGTGATATATGACTCGTTGAGGCAATGTTTAACATGGGCATCATAAATACCTATGATGGGTGTAACGTGCCATAAATATGAGAATTTTGTTTTTTTTGGGGGGCTAGTTGTCGTTCGAGATAATTTACCATTATTATTGTCTTTGTCACATGACATGGACGAGGCAGGAACACTGAGCTCATCCACGATTCTGGTGATAGAATGAAATGGCGAGTTATGACCGCCCACGCTTTCCGGCATGGCACATGACTGATTGTTTTATTGTCTTTGTTGCTGTTTTTTATTTTATTTTAAAGGGGGCATATAGTCTGTCCTGAGGTAGTGTTCAAACAGGTTGCGACTGTATGTATAATGACTGGTGGTGTCTTTGATTTCTTGTGGAAGATTGTTCCACAACTGAGTGGCAGAGTATGCTAAGCTTGTTTTATATAAGTCTATCCTAGGTTTAGGGACATGAAGTATATTTAGTCGTTCGCTATGACTTGCGTTATATTTAAACAATGGCCAAAGGTAGCTTGAGGCATTTTGCAATAGGATTTTGTGAATTAGTATAGCCTTATTAAAACGTTTGTGGAGTGGCAGTAACTGAAGACGTTCATGTAGGTTAGAATTGTCTGTAAGCAATTGTATGTAAGCTTATCACCATTGATTAGACGCTCTACCCCTTTCTGGAGTGAATAAAGGCGTTTTGTTATTGATTTGGAGCATCAATCCCAGATTGTGGAGCAATAATCAATATGTGTTTGTATGTGGGAAGTATAGAATATCTTTCTTGTGTTTACGTCGAGGAAATTTTTAATATTGGCAAGATGGTATATTTTTTTTTGGCTAGAGCATGAACATGGGAATTAAAGGATAGATTTTGATCTATGATAAGACTCAGTGCCTTGTTCTAGGTTACACCAATGTGCAGCTGAAAAGTTCTCTGCGAGTTTAGAGTGTGAAGTCTATGCCTGGTTCCTATTAACATAGATTTTGTTTTAGAAATGTTAATTTGCATGCTGTTTGCGTGACTCCAGTTAACTGCACTATTTAATTCCTGTTGCAAGGATAATTCTAGCACATTACGATCAATAGCGTTTGTATATACTGTGCAGTCGTCTGCAAATAGATCGCAGGACGATGACAGATATAAGGAAAGATGATTTATATAAATTGCAAATAACAGAGGGCCAAGTATAGACCCCTGAGGTACTCCAGTATTAATGGTAATGGTTTGGGATATAGATTTATTGTGTGATACTACTTGTTTTCTGTCTAATAAAAATGAGTTTATTAATGTCAGTATATTAAAGCTTACTTTCATTGTTTCTAGTGTTTTAATTAGGATAGTATGATCTATCATATCGAATGTTTTCTAAAGTCTATAAACATCGTTCCACATAGATATTGTTGTTAATATTTTGATGCCAGTTGTCTATCATGTTTGTTAGGGCCGTATGACAGGAATATTTTTCCCGAAATCCTGACTGACTGTCAGCTGTTAGTTTGTGGCGAACTAAGTGCTCTAGTGTTGTTTTGTGGATGTGCTTTTCTAGCGGTTTGGATAGTGAGGATAATATGGAAATTGGCCTATAATTACTCATGATACAATCGTCTAATGAACCACCTTTTAAATAAGGATACACTTTAGCGATTTTAAAGGCTGATGGGAAGCGACCTTTGATGAGACATTGATTGTATATAAATAGACAAACAGACACATGAAACACAAAGAGATACATACAGACAGTGCGACAGACAGACACTGAAACAGAGGCAGAGGGACTAGAGAGAGCGAGATAGAGAGAGAGAGACAGACATACAGAAAGAGAGAGAGAGAGAGAGAGAGAGAGAGAGAGAGAGAGAGAGAGAGAGAGAGAGAGAGATTACAAGGGCTGACTGGGGAGGAACTATCATCATAATTTAGCAGATCCTTTGCAGAACATGGCCCTCATGCTGGGCCAGCTCACAGTTTGACAATCTCTTGCGTCCCTCCTGCCTCAATCTCCCTTATAACCATGGCGTCCCCATAGCCTGGTGTCCACAGACGTGCTGATGGACCGCTCCCCCTTCTTCCATGAACCATCCCTTTCATCCCTGTTCTCTCTAAGCCAATGTGATTTAATACAGCCAAAGTACGAGGGTAAGTTAATAAGTAAGTCGCAAATGGCTGTAGAAAAATAACTACATATGATAACTTGAAACTAGTTTATTTTTATACATACATTGTCCCTTTATTTCTCAACATAATTTCCACCAACATTGATGCACTTATCCCATCGTTTTATTCATCCTCCCAAAGCGCCTGCTTAGAACTGCGTGCTTTGTTTTTATTTACCGGCCATTCTACAGAACTGTGTGACTTACTTATTGATTTGTCCTCGTAACGCTTTTCTACCCAGCTATGCACAGCTTTACGGGACAAACATTTGTCAGCATAAACACTGACAACCCACCTTGGCGGGAGACATTTCCCGAATGACGCCATAGTTAAATGTAAAGTGAAAACGTGGTTTAGAAAACAGAGCACGCAGTTCTATGCAGCGATTGAGAGGACAAATAAAACGATGGGACAAGTGCATCAATGTTGGTGGAAATTATGTTGAGAAATAAAGGGACAATGTATATACAAATAAACTGGTATCAAGTTATCATATTTAGTTATTTTTCGACATCCATTTGTGACTTACTTATTGACTTCCCCTCGTATTTCTGTTTCCGAGACACGATGCTGTTTATGAGCCACTGATATGCATGCTGGGATTGTTGTCAAGACGTCATTGTCTAGACTGTGACGTGTAATGAGAACCACTGAAGAATGAAACTATTTTCCTGCTGAGTCGAATGATATTTTAATGTCTTTAGATTAGGGAACTCCATTGAATGTTAAGAAATGGTAATGGAAAGGAAATTGGTTTAAGAATAACGAAACTAACTGTCTGCTGTATTTTACTAAAGGAAATTTACTCGGAGACATGCAGGCGGAATTTATAATGGATATTATATTTAAAATAAAGTATTATTGTAGAAGGGAGTTTCTGTAGCGAAGTGGTCAAGCAGTTTGATTCCGGCACCGACGGTTGTGGGTTCGATTCCGAGCCGTGATCTGAGTTCACGAGTGAAATTTTTCGGAGATTCCTGTGGGTCGTCGCTAGAGCTACGGAGTTCGTGCTTTGTGCGACGCATTCCGCGCTGCGGAAAAAGACCGATCTGATAAAACCTGGTGCAATGAAGTCGATCCTGTCGACTTTTAGTCGACTTTTTTAAAATTATTGTAGAAGTAGAATTATTAAAGCGAGAACGATACAGAGAAGAGGGAGATTGAAGGACAGAGAGGAATGCAGACAGACAGAGGGAAAAAGAGAGAAGGAGAGAGAGAGAGAAAGGGACAACGAGAATAATAGCATGACAACAGACAGACAGGCAGACAACAGCATCGAAATAGATAAAGACAGAGAGAGAGAGAGACACTGACACACACACACACACACAGAGAGGTACAGAGCGACATAGAGATATGTAATAAGAAACACAGAGAGAGAGAGAGCGAGAGAGAGAGAGGCAGAGAGAAAGATTACAATGACGGACAGAGAGAGAAATAGCCATCATAGTGTACGAGATCAAATGTAGAACGTCGTACTCATCACGGTCCGGCGAGAAGTGTCTGGATCTCTTATCGTGTCTCTTGCCTCAAGTACCTTTATACCCCCGGTGTCTGCAATGTCATATTTCTATCTTCGTGCCGGTGGACCCTGCTTCTTGTTCCAGGAACTATGCCACCCACCACTGGTCTTTCCAAATCAGTGTTATGTGGTAATCGAAAGGACATTCGTTTTATGAATATCGACACTAACAGGCCTGATGTACTTTAGCTAAGGTAATTTACCCGGAGAGATGGAGACGGAATGTATAATGGGTATTATTTAGAAATCAAAATAGCAAGACACAGAAAATACCACACACTCATACACATATAGAGCGTGAGAGACAGGAGACAGAGAGCGAGCTATACATAGACAGAGAACGAACGAACGAACAAACTTTATTTTAAAAGGGTAACAAATTGGGCACCCAGGCCCGTCTTACATTCGGCCCTTTCGATCACTCATCTTTCATTCATCAAATGTGCATGTTACATTTACATAGGGGAAAAAACATTGTCATATTGATTTTGTAAGCATAAACAATGCATATTACGCATGGTACATTCACATGGGGAAAAAAAACAACATTGTCAAATGAAAGTTGTAAACATAAACAGTGCATATTGCAATGCTGTGAGACACATCCCCCATCCACCAACACATCCCTCAGCCACCCACACATCCCCCACCCACCCACACATCCCCACCCACCTACACATACCTCCACGCACTCACACAGACTCAGGCAAACATACATGTCACCACCCACCCACCGATCCCCCACCCACACACATTTCCCCACCCACCGATCCCCCACCGACACACATTTCCCCACCCACACATACATCCCTCACCCATCCAATAACCGACACGCACACACCCACCCACATATTCTCCACCACCCACCCACACACCCGCACCCACCCAAAAAAACACACATCACACAACCGCACACACATACCCCCTCAATCCACACATCCCGCATCTATCCATACATACATCTTGCACCCTCACAGAGAGAGAGAGAGAGAGAGAGAGAGAGAGAGAGAGAGAGAGAGAGAGAGAGAGAGAGAGAGAGAGAGAGAGAGAGAGAGAGAGAGAGAGAGAGAGGCACAGACATGGAAAAACACAGAGCATTACAGAAAGACAGAAACAAAGAAAGAGAAAACAAAAATACATCAAGATGTTTGAAAAGAGTGAGATTGAGCCAAGGAGCTAGAAAGCGCGCCCTCGCGCGCGCGAGAGAGAGAGAGAGTGAGAGAGAGAGAGAGAGAGAAAAAGAGAGAGATAGCCAGAGAGAGCGATAGAGAAAAAGCGAGAGTGAGAGAGCGAGAGAAAGCAAGAGAGAGCGAGAGAGAGTGAGAGAGAGCGATAGCAAAAGTGAGAGAGAGCGAGAGAGAGAGAGAGAGCGGAAGAGAGAACGAGAGAGAGAGCGAGAGAGAGAACGAGAGAGAGAGCGGAAGAGAGAACGAGAGAGAGCGGAAGAGAGAATGAGAGAGAGAGAGAGAAAGAGACCAAGAGAGAGAAACCGAGAGAGAGAGCGCGCGCGTGAGAGAGAGACAGCGAGAGAGAGAGAGTGAGAGAGAGAGAGAGAAAAAGAGAGAGATAGCCAGAGAGAGCGATAGAGAAAAAGCGAGAGTGAGAGAGCGAGAGAAAGCAAGAGAGAGCGAGAGAGAGTGAGAGAGAGCGATAGCAAAAGTGAGAGAGAGCGAGAGAGAGAGAGAGAGCGGAAGAGAGAACGAGAGAGAGAGCGAGAGAGAGAACGAGAGAGAGAGAGCGGAAGAGAGAACGAGAGAGAGCGGAAGAGAGAATGAGAGAGAGAGAGAGAGCGAGAGAAAGAGACCAAGAGAGAGAAACCGAGAGAGAGAGCGCGCGCGTGAGAGAGAGACAGAGAGAGAGAGAGAGAGAGAGGGAGAGCGAAAGAGAGTGAGAGAGACCGAGAGAGAGAAAAAGAGAGAGAGAACCAGAGAGAGAGAAAGAGAGAGAGAGGTTAAATGACTGACACAGAGATAAATAGTCATAATCATGTAAGATATCCTTTTGCAGAACGTCGCACTCATCACTGCCCGGTTTTAAGTGTCTGGATCTCTCGTTGTGTCTCTTGCCGCATGCACCCTCATACCCAAGGTGCCTGCAATATCCTGTTTCTATCTTCGTGCCGGAGGACCGTGCTTCTTGTTCCAGGAACTATGCCAGCCATTACTGGTCTGTCCATGTCAATGTCGTGTGGTAATTGAAAGGACATTCGTTTTATGATTATCGACACTAACAGGCCTGATGTACTTTAGCAAAGGTAATTTACTTGGAGAGATGCAAAAGAAATGTATAATGGATATTATTTAGAAAGCAAGACGAAGCGAAACCCTCCCCCCCCCCCCACACACACACACACGCACATGCTTCCAGAAGGATAGTGAGAGAGGGGGGAGGGGTGGGCAGTCAGGAGAAAAGCCACAGAACATCAAAGAAAGACAGAAACAAAGAAAAAGAAAGGAAAAAAAAAGAACGTCGAGAAGTCGGAAGAGAGTGATATTGAGCTAGAAGAGCGAGAGAGCTAGAAAGCGCGGGAGAGAGAGAGAGAGAGAGAGAGAGAGAGAGAGAGAGAGAGAGAGAGAGAGAGAGAGAGAGAGAGAGAGAGAGAGAGGAATCAATAACATGCGGAAGATTTTCTCAGTATAGGCAAGTCTTCGAAATGCCGACCATTACATGTCTTTGTCTTTAAACATATCGGCCCCTTATGAAGCGCCCTTACGGTGCCGTCTGATGGGGCCGCCTATTTGTATCATAGCACGGCGCGGCCCTGGGTGGAGGGGGTATAGTCATAGACAGACAGACCGACAGACAGACTGACATGCAGAAACGAGACATCTCTATTGGCACGATGTTATTTATGAACCTCATTTCCTCCACGTTGGCATCTTTTTGAAGGCTAGAACTATTCTTCTTGGGCCATGCTTTTCAAAGAATGTCCAGGAAATGGTAGCAAGACTATAAAATAGTGAAAATGATCATTGTAATGACGATCATAAATTGTGTGGTAGAGCTGACATAAGGTGTGGTTCTCAAATCTCGAGCTAATATTAGATGCCGTGCGGATGTACGGATCTGGCGTACTAACATTGTACGAGAACGCACACACAGTGACGTATACACGCTGCTATTGTCTATAGTAAAGTGGGATGGCTGCCCCGAGGTCTGGATTCAGCCACACGTTAACAAGAGGTTTGTTCGCAGTAATGAACGGGTCTACGTCTCCGCTTCTTCACTCATATTCCTGTGTTATGTGGTAAGTGAGTATAGGACATTATTATACTTCTTTAGGAGTACTGAGCATGTGGTATTAGAACCATATTTGTATCCATCAGCTAGCACTCGAGGTGCGATGTGGTCAGAATCACACCGATCGTCTTCACTTCAAGGCACTCCCCGGTCCCATTTTTAGATCGATCGACTTGGGATCCCAAAAAATATTAAAACTCCACCCCGAGATTCGCTGGAGAGGAAATCGAGAGCGTTAAATATAATATGAAATAAATAAATAAATAAATAAATAATACTTTACCTGAAATACATAAAACACAGTCATATACATATATGATTGATTGATTGATTGATTGATTGACTGATTTATTTATTGATTAGTGAAGATCGTGACCATCATGGCACGTAGGACAGGTCCATGGGTGCCCAGGTCGCCTAATTAACATCTCTGCCAGCCTATATCGATTCATTGAACCAGTTATATGTTGTTTAATGAAAGATCTTATGCACTTGAGAAAAAGTTCATGTCTGTCTGCTCCCCGCTTCTCTCCCATCTCCTGTACTGCGGAAAAGGAAGCAGATTCCCGTGCGTTCTGGAAACACAGCTGCGGGCAAATTTGGAAGCAGGTCGCCTTGCGTTTAATTTATAAAATGGTATGAAAACTGGTCGTTCAGAAAACAATGGCAAATAACTAAACGTAAAATTGCCCAGGGATCACAAACAGCCAAAAAAATTTTGTAGTTGACTGCTTCGTCCTGTAAAAGATTTGCAATGAACTTTTGTTTTCATGGCACTGATCATGCCTGGCCTATCAATTACCCTTCCCTCCTCGATCATCGCCTTATGCGCAAATGGATCAGCTCGCTCTTGCCTTTCACTCACAAGGAGTTTATAAAAAGTTACCAGCCAATACTATCGGCTTTCCACTTCTACCAACAGATACTGGCTCTCTGGGCTAACAACGTTACAGTTTCTAGTACAGATTATATAAGTTAAGAACCGTCTCCCACACCTCGAAGTGTTTAGGTAGGTACATGAAGCTATGTACAATATTTTATAGACAATAAAGGACTTCACGAGTCATGTGGACAATATCATGCCGCCTGCCTTTATTTCTCATGACATTTTCTGGTCTCCGGTTTAGGCTCGGCAGCCGGGAACCAAAGTCAATTTATAAAAATCCTCTGGGGTGGAGATTCAAACGCTTGATCACCGGCAGGCAGGCAAGTGAGTTAACTACTGCGCTACATCTGCTCCAATATGTTATTATACAAATCATGTTATTTTAATGAAATATGGTACATGGTTCCACCCACCTGCAGTGGATGATCGGTGGACCTAGAGATGGTGCCGTGGCGGCCTTCAATCTTCTGTATGTCTTCCAGAAATTGACGAAAGTCGACACACAAGGCAGAGAGTTGTCTGGCCAGGCTATAAACTGCAGATGAGTGACGTATCTCACCTCACATGTCTGGTGTAGTAATACATGGACATTAAAATAATATCGGTCAAGGATGTTCGTTACCTGACAAGACATATCACTTACCCAAAAGAACACTGTCTTACCTCTTATAAATGTGTTATGTATTTTCGTAAATACATATCCGCCATCAGCGCAAAGAAGTTTAAGCCCGAGCGCAATAAACCATTCAGTTATGCTGATTTCTCTCTCTCTCTCTCTCTCTCTCTCTCTCTCTCTCACACACCACACACACACACACACACACACACACAAAGGGAGTCTCCGTGGCGAAGTTGTAAAGCCGTTTGCCTCTGGCTCCGAAAGTCGTAGCTTCGATTCCCTGCTACGTCTTTCGGTTCACGAGTGCAAGTTTCTTGGACGACTCCCGGGGATCGTCGCTGGAGCTTCGGAGGTCTTGCTTTGTGCGACTCTTTCAGCAAGCCGCCGTGTGGAAGGAAACCGAGCCGTATGAGATAAAGCCTCTCGACTTTAAGACGTTTTTTAAAGACACACACACACTCACACTCACACACACACACACACACTCACACACACACACACACACACACACTTTAAAAAAAAATTCGCATATCCTTTACAGGACATCGCTGTCAACAGCAGCATCTTTCAGGTGTCTGTTGATTTCTTGGCAAGATTACGCTCAGTAGTTTGCCATTGCTTTCTGAGCGGCCGGCTCAGTTATCCCGCAAGTCACCAGCGGGGGTAGAAACGCTCCCAGCTCTCGCCCGCTACGAGACTCTGAGTGATAAACGGGATTACGGAGAAAGTGTTGTAACCCCTCGGCCAGAGAAACCGACACACATATAATTCAGCGAGACGTAGAGGTTTATTGTAGTGGCGCTTAAACTCCGTGGGTCTTCATGGCGGGGTATTGGGTTAATTCCACACACGGGAAGATTCTCTTGACTTCCACACATTTAGTAGTCGTAGTTAAGCTCTTTTTGCCGTTTGTATTCTTATTCTTTTATTGTAATATCTCTGTGTGATCCCCAAACTGTTACTATAGTACAACGTAGATATGTGTACGATTCCACCATTAAAAGTGCGCTTTCCCCAAGGGAAATCCGGTCATTATTTGTTTGATTTATTCTCATTACTTGTTTTCTGTCTCTATGCCCCAGGAACATCACAGAAAATCTCCAGAATATCCTTGTCTGAGAACCTAGATTTAATACAGTGAGTCATTTACAGTTGGGCCAATTCTAACACGAAAAAGAAAGAAACATTCACTGTCTAATTTTGGGGTCATGAAAGAATTCTTTTGTATTTTAAACTCGCACTTTAATAAGAAGAAAACTACTTACAATCTAAAGACCTGAAAATCGATTGAAGAAGGCGATCTAATTAACAGGACCATGTCACGACAACTTAAATTATTTGAACATATTAACTGTCACAGTAGTTCGTTGAAGTTAGAAGTTGGATAAGGTTGGATGAAGAATGACTTGCGTGATTTCTTGGGTTAAAGTGAAGAATGGTTGCGCATTTCTTCAACTACGCTCCCTCGCCTGTGTCCATCTGAATCCTGTGGCAAGACAAGTCAAGAAGATTGGAGACGAACATCGCTGCAATGGATGTGCAGGAAAACGCCGTCTTGCCCGTAAAATAATAAATAATTTCTTCCGCGCAGTCTGCCGAATTCTGTATTCACGTGCTGTGTAGGCATACCTTAGTTCACCGATTGGTTTGACGCTGAATCTTGTTACCCTCGCTTGGTTTTACCGGCCTGTCACAATCGTTGCACGGAGGGTGGCCGATGCCACATGGTGACAACTACTAGGAGCCACAGGTGTATACTGGATGTTAGGCTTGGACCAGTGGGGCATGCGTCCTGACCAGGGCATAATAGCCATTCTTACCACAGGTAATACCAGAGCCTGTCATCCCTGACTTCCCATGAAGCCAACAGTGATAGAAAACATGATACTCGGAAGCGGAGACTGGAGTCGCCTAGCATAACGGTACAGCGCATTGCAGGCATCTTGGCGTGAGGGGATATGAGGATGGGGAAATGCAAACGATCGAGAGTCTTTTCGGCGTGTCGTTTTGAGACTGATGTTCTGAATTTCACCTGCTGCATAGCGATGTTAATATTATGTTGTTTTCTCCCCATTAACACATTGACAGATTCAGCGCCAAATAAGAAGTAGGTTTGGTTAAACGTTAGTTGCATATCCTTTTCAGGACGTCGCACTCAACCCCGGCATTATTTAGCTGTTTGTGATCTCTTGGCAAGTTTGCGTTCAGTAGTTTGTCATTGCTTTCACAAGGTTTAGACTTTATAAAAATTACTGACGGAAAATGAGAAGTATGGGTTTCACAGATATGACCTAAAAGTTGTTAATATGGTATCAGACATATATTATATATCAGATTAAAGGGGATTACTTAAGGGAAGCTACCGTATTTATATTGTAATTACGATAACATTGTGTTATGACATCATTTCGGTGATATATAAGGTCATGGTAGAAACGGGAAGTCACTTAAGACGATTAATACAGGTCCGCATGGTCGAATGGACAAGAACGCGTGTTCTTAAACATCCGGTGTGCTGATGCCAAGGTTAGCGGTTCGACCGCGACACGGGACAACTGGACTAAAATGTTGACCTGGCGTCCTTGACTTGGGGACGTTAATTACAAATACCTCTGAAGTCGGCGTGGGTTCGCCTGATGGCGAGGGACACTGTTAATAGGGAAAGCTAACCCACACGAAAAATTAAGTCCATCACTACTATAAAAAGTGTGTATAGTCTACGCTTGAGTTCAAAATGCGAGCAAGCGCCAAAAAAAAAAAAAAAAAGAGACGATTAATCATCCCATGGCACTTTATCAGTTAAGAAAATAAAGGTCTATTTCCACTCCATATGTGCCTGTAGGTTCACCAGCTAAACGTGCTACAGTGTCAGCCACTTGATCCAGTAGCAGCCCAATTGCTCATTATTTAAAGATGCTACTGTCTATGGTTACGGAACGTAAACTTGCCAATACATCACAACAGCAAAAGGTGCTGGTGGTGACTGCAACGTCCTGTAAGGGATATGCAAATAACCCTTTAAATGCCCACGGACCGGCTCCTTGGCGAAGGTGTTAAGGACGCAGTTCGTAATCTCGCATACCCACGTTCGAAACACAGCTGTGGGCGATTTGACAGCAGACCGCCTAAGGTTATTTTCTTTTAAAATAAAATGGTATGGGTGCCGGTCGTTAAGGAAGCAATGACAAACTACTGAAAGTAAACTTGCCCAGGAATCACGAACAACTAAAATATACTAGGGTTAACTGTTACGTCCTGTAATGGATACGCAACATCAACTGTCTATGGTGGTGCTGCTGTTGACGGTAGTGATGGAGATGATATAATTAGCTTATCTGCCAACAGACAGCACTTGCCTTCCCATTGCTTCTCTGACAAATGTGCACGTCAGTTACAGCTGTGCCAATCTGACGTAAAGTGTGTTGTTGTTGTGTGTTTGTGCTTAGGGAATAATTTGTGTCGTATCTCAGCTATTCATGGGCATTGTTGTAACAAGTTGGAACTGATTCTTTATGTTGAAAGCAATGCCTATAATTAGGTTACAGTTGTGGATCTATCTATTTGGATGTTTATTGATTGGGGAACAGTCTGCAATCTACCAAACTGTTATACTTTTAATGTGATCTTTTCAGTTCTGCTCAAATTCGTGCATAATGTCTGGATATTATTTCATAATTCTAGCATTGCAACATGCGCCTGCAAGACCTGGACACTTACTAAACAAGCTGGACAACACATAAATGCATTTGAACATAAATGTTATAGACGCGTTCTAAGAATATCTTGGGTAAAGAAAATAACAAATGTATCCATACTTCAAGAGCTGAATATTGAAGAAGGTTGGCTATTAAAGACGATAAAGCAAAGAAAATTGAAATATTTTGGTCACTTGAAACGTCACGAAATTTTGGAGAGAACAATAATGGAGGGGTATAGGCCTGGGAAGAGAGGAAGAGGAAGGCCAAAGAGAAGATGGGTGCAGGATGTGGCAGATGATCTCCAGATGGGTGTATCGGACGCGGGACATCTTGCTTGTGATCGAGAAGGTTGTTATGAGAGCCAGGTTTTGCAAAGGACATGCTACGATTTAAAACATAGTATAACATAATTCAACATATTTATAGCATATTTCAAAACATTCTGTAGTTCAAGACATTTGTATTTTACTATTCAAAACATGTTATAATTCAAGACATGTGTATAGCAGGATTCAAAACATGTTATGTAATAATTCACAACAATTTTCAACACAATTTAAAACATTCTGTAGCATTGCTGAAATAAGAATTAAAGATGAAGACATCATGAAGACAAAAGTCATACGATGAAAATCTTACCTTGCTGTGACGTAATGAAAACTTTCTAACAACGTAGGTGCCTCTCTCGTCCTCTATATCAGTACTGACCGTTATGTTGTCCACGTCGATACACTCGCCAACGTCCGGCCAGTACTTGTAGCTCTGGTTCTGTCCAGTTATTGAAGTTTTATATATGAAATTAACATGAATATGAAATGAACAGTTATGGTATGTGTTGCTTCTGCGAAAGAGAGAGAGAGAGAGAGAGAGAGAGAGAGAGAGAGAGAGAGAGAGAGAGAGAGAGAGAGAGAGAGAGAGAGAGAGAGAGACAGAGCGAAGAGAGAGAGAGCGAGAGAGAGAGGGACTCAGAGAGAGAAAGAGAGAGCGGAGAGAGAGAGAGAAAGAGAGAGAGAGAGAGAGAGAGAGAGAGAGAGAGAGAGAGAGAGAGAGAGATCGAACTAACTTTATTTTCAAAGGATCAGAAAATGGACACGCAGACAGAGAGAGAGAGAGAGAGAGAGAGAGAGAGAGAGAGAGAGAGAGAGAGAGAGAGAGAGAGAGAGAGAGAGAGAGAGAGAGAGAGATCGAACTAACTTTATTTTCAAAGGATCAGAAAATGGACACGCAGACCCGTCTTACATTTGGCCCTTCCAATCACTCATCTTTCGAACCTCAAGTATCTATTGTTCACGTTACAAAGGAAAAAAAAACATTGTCAAATTAATTTTGTGAACATAAACAATGCATATTACAATGTTATGAGACATGCAGGCACACGCACATGCATACCTGCATACATACTTACATTAAGGTGAGAGAGAGAGAGAGAGAGAGAGAGAGAGAGAGAGAGAGAGAGAGAGAGAGAGAGAGAGAGAGAGAAGAGAAGAGAAATGCAGACACAGAGCGAGAAGAGACAGCGAGAGAAAACCACTGAGAGACTCAGAGAGAGAGAGAGAGAGCGAGGGAGAGACAGAGATAAAGAGAGAGAGAGAGCGAGGGAGAGAGAGATAAAGAGAGAGAGAGAGAGAGGGAGCAGACACAGAGCGAGAAGAGACAGCGAGAAAAACACAGAGAGAGAAAACCACAGAGAGACTCAGAGAGAGAGAGCGAGGGAGAGAGAGAGATAAAGAGAGAGAGCGAGGGAGAGAGAGAGATAAAGAGAGAGAGAGAGAGAGAGAGAGAGAGAGAGAGAGAGAGAGAGAGAGAGAGAGAGAGTAATAGTTCGTTGTAAGGTATGTAGATTGCGTTTATTTATGTTTAACGGAATTGGGTTATCTTAAAGTATGCAACCTGCGTCTATTTCTGTTTACTGGACTTGAATTGTTGTGAAGTATGTTCACTGTGTCTTCCCTTCATGATGTTTTTATAATGTCTTCATGTTTAATTCTGATTTCAAAAATGCTTCAGAAAGTCTTGAATGGTGCTATGGTCATGAGTTCCTTAACTTGTGCTCCAATGACGACCCAACCTAAAACGGGACAAGGATGTCTGGCATGCCAGCTAATGCGTCACCAATGTTTTGGAATATGATGCTAGCCTCATATATTTAGTACATCGGCACTGGATGGAAGATGTGGTTAAAAACAAGCGGTTGTTTTAATTACCAATAAATTCCATATACCAGTTTTAGGCTCGAAGACCGTTGGAGGCAAAGTTAATGATAGCAAAAATATCATTGCACCATCTATATTAAGAATTAATGAAAGAAACAAAGATAAACCTGTCTGTGTCAACCAAAAGCATTGAATAGGACCAATCTAGAAAAGCAAAGCAGTTGGGTTACCTGACATCGTTCCACCAGTCTGCACATCATGACCAGGAGGCGGTTGTTCTCTGACCACACCATGCTCCAGAAATCGTCAACTGTACCCAGCATTGGACCTGCCCAAAAGATGGTTCGAACGTATTCTATCTCGAAAGCAGTCTACGTTCGAGTTTATTTTTTACAATGTAATAGTCTACATGGCAACTGGTCTAGGATGGGAGCTCCGACAGGCGGACAGTTAGAGCATTGATTTGCTGATACGACACTTTTGCAGCTTGTCTTGTTCCAGATGTATTGGTGTTATCTCTCCTGTGGAGGAAACTAGGCAGGCCGTGAGAGGAATCATGCTGCATTGGGAACACCGAGGCATAACTCCATTCCTGGTCTTACCACTTATTATGCCTTTTTGAAGTACAATGTAACAAACAATCGTATGTTAAGATGGCAGGGTGCCAATGAATAGCTACATTGTAACAACGAAAACTATTATACGTAGCAGTGGAAAGGAGAGACCATCAATGAACATCATAGTAAATGGGGAGATACTAGAACAAGTAACACGTTTCTCTTATCTTGGACATGTAATAACAGATGATGGCAGTAGTGAAACAGAAATCAAAGATAGAATAGGAATAGCCACACATGTTTTCATCAGTATTAGCATCTAGAGAGATTAACAGCGTATTTAAAATGGGATTTGTCAAATGTTATGAATATTTAAAACTACTGCATGGCGCGGAAGCCTTGAAAATGAATAAGTAATTGGAAACTCGAATAGAGGCCCTGAAAATAAGGAGAATATTTTTTATTTCATGGCAACAAGAACAAATACATAGGTTCTAGAAAAACCGGGAAGGAAAAGAGAGTTGATGCTTGCTTGCTAGCTTGTGTTCGTAGGCTTGAGCTCCAACGCGAAGTCCTGTATGTCGGATGAAGGCATCCTGTTGTCCAACATCAGTGTGATGTCATACAGGACCTGAGGTTTGCGTGAGTATCCGTTGTCCCATGTCTGGTTTATTGGTGTGCAGGCTGGTGGGTCCTCGGCATGCAGGCAGATACTCTCCGGCTTCGGAGGAAAGAGAGTTGATGAAAGATATAACAAAAAAGAGACAAGTGAAATATTTTGGCCATGTTAAAAGACTCTTATAAAAAATATATATACTAGAGGGTAAGACTGAAAGCGAATTAGCAAGAGGTAGACGACGATACAGGTAGGAAGATAACATAAAGAGATGGACAAACATCAGTCTGTCAGATTGTACAATCAAAGCAAGAGGCAGTGGTGGAGATCCATTGCAGCCAACCTCCATTGTAGAAACGACACCTAATTCAACAGCACACCTTTATCAGTTTTTGCTCATTTTATACCTTGTAAACAGTCTACTTTTGCAGCATCTTTTCATTTTATATCTTGTAAATAATCTACTTTTGCCATCTCTTTATTCCATATCTTGTAAACTGTCTAAGCTTACAAGTTCTTATTCATGCTATACTTTGTAAAACCGGTTCTAGTTCTTTTGTTTTTAATCTGTGGCAAACAATCTTAGTTCACTGATTCTAGCTGATTCTACATCTTGCACAACTGTCCACTTTTACCGGTTCTGGTCCATTCGATATGTCATAAAACTACCCATATTTTCCGGTTCTTAGTGAATTTTACATCTTGTAAAACTGTCTACGTTTTCCGGTTCTTGTTTGTCCTATATCTGGTAAAGGAGTCTATGTTTACCGGTTCTAGTTCATTCAATATATTGTAAAACAGTCTACGTTTATTGGTTCTATTTCATTTAATATGTTGTAAACCAGTACGTTTTCTGCTTGTAGCCGGACTTCCTGGCCTAGGGTTTAAACGACTTTCTCCATAATCCCGGTTACCCACGTAGGGTAACGTAGCGCGCGAGAATTGGAAGCGGTTCTCGCCGCGTTGGTAACTTAGGGATAAGTGAGCCGGCCGCCCAGAAAGTAATGGCAAACTACTGAGCGTGATCTTGCCAAGAAATCAACGACAGCGGTAAAATGCCGGTGTTGACAGCGATGTCCTGTAACCTATATGCGAACAATATTTATATATATATTGTGTAAAGCCAACTACGTTTATCAGTTCTAGTTCATTTTATATTGTGTAAAGTTACCAACGCTTTCCGATTCTAGTTCATTCTATATGTCATACAACAGTCATTTGAACCCAGTTTTTAATTCATTCTATATTTCATAAAACCAACTATTGTTACTAATTCTCGTTCGCTTTATATCTTACAAAACTGACCATATTTACCGGCTCAACTGTACATGACCACATCACATTCAAGTCTATTGTCTAGACAAGATCATTAAAAGGAAAATATTAATTATTAGGTTTCAGTCACTTAATAAAAATGTATTCACTTTCATTGAATGTCATAAATAATACATGAATGTTATAATCAACCTGTTCTGCTGTATCACAGTGAAATTTGGAATGTGAACACACAAACTAGTTAGAGTAGGAAGAGCTTAGATGCAGCAGAGATAAGACTTTGAGGCAATTGTTGCAAATACCTTAAGGGAATCAACTCCATTGCACCAGGTTTTATCCCACATGGTTCTGTGACTTTCAAAGATCGGCTGGGCGAAACCGTCGCACAGAGCTCGAATTCTCTAGATCCAGGGATGACCTCTAGGAGTCTCATAGAAAACTGCGCTCGTGGACTGAATAACGGAATCTACAAAAGAACTCACGACCTTCAGAGCTTGAGGCAGTCGGGTTAATCATTTCCTTACAACGAACCCCAGAACCAAATAATTCAACTGACCAGATGAACATGTACATGCGGATGATTACTTTCCGAAGACCAAAACAGTATATTCTTTAATGTTAGAATGCTTAGTTTCTCCCTAAATGTCCTCTTCATGTGGCATATAATCGTATACAATGATGACATACACAATGTCAGAAACTTTAATTACAATGGCTCCATAATCACCAATTTAATTGATTTACAACCGAAGTCAAATAGATACTGTCCACAGCACGGCGGCACATGTTAAACGGTTCTACGCACTACAGAACAGCACCGGCAAACAAATTAAACTTCCATTTATGAGAATTGCTCTACGGCGAAGAAGTTAAGGAATCAATTGGCAATACTGCGAGATAAATCAAATAGATATTGTCCATAGGAAGGCACAGGTTAAACTGTTCTAAGTACTTGTAGCAGAGCGCAAGGAAATAAATTACCATTTATGAGAACCGCTCTGTGGCAAAAGGGGCTACGGACACAATTCGAAATCCCGCATAAAGTTTTCAAAAGACAATTGTGAGCGAATTGGTAGCAAACTGCCTTGCGTTGATGTCATACAATGTTATGATTCCGGTCGTTCAGAAAGTGGTGGCAAACTACTGAAAGTAAACTTGTCCAGAAATCACACTCAGCGACGTACTGTAAAGGATATGCAACTAACTTTGTGATAATATACATCTCTCCTTTGGCAACAAACGGGTGCGAGTTATGGATTGTTTCGCTATCACAGACGAAAATCTTGAGTTTTAAACTTAAATGTTATAGAGCCGTTCTTGGAAAATCGTGGAGCAATAAAAAGAAAAACACTGATATGCTACAAGCTCTGAACCTCTAAAACATAAGGACTATAAACAACAGCACGTCAAGGAAACATAAATAATGTGGCCAAATTAAACGTCACGCGGGTTTGGGAGATCGGTAATGGAAGGCGTGATTTCTGGAAGATGAGGTAGTGTTCGGCGGCACGAAGGTGGACACATGACATTGCAGACACTCTGGGCATGATGGTGCATGAGATGGGAGAAGTGGTCACGGATTTGTTTTCTGTTTGGCGGGCGTCATCAGAGCGATGTTCTAACATTAGCTGCTACATGAAGATATTGTTATGTGTGTGCATCTCGCACCATGTACCCATAACACCAGGCCGCCCCAAGGCGTGAAAAGAAATCCTTTACTTAGTTGAGCTGAGCTGATATCATCATGTAGCAGCGGGGGGCTGCGTGGCTTCGAGGTATGGTGTCCGCCTCGAGTGCTGGAGGTCCCGGATTCAAGCCCCAGTGAGGACTGGGATTTTTTCACGTGGACTTTAGTAATAAAATTGCCCCTGGTCTCTGGGTAGTGAGATCGGACGCCCGTGTGTATTGTTGCGTATGTAAAAAATCCCTTGGCAGTTGGAAATCGAAAAAGAGTAGCCTAACGGCGCTACCCGGGCAAAATTTCGAGTTACAAATCTACCCAAAGTATTTCAGGATCATCGCCGGTGTAACGGAGTTCTTGCATTGAGCTGAGTTTCTCCAAACGCAGGTTTGAGTTAGGAGGAGAACGGAGCACTTACGGGTTACACCCGTGTGCCGTGATGTTGATCCATCGACTAAACTAAACTAAACTGAGATGAGTCGAGTTGAGCTGTAGAGTTGACTTAGGTTCACTTGACTTGATGTGAGTTGTGTTAAACTGACTTGAGTTGAGTTGAGCTGAGTTGAGTTAAGAACCAACATTATATCATTCGTGACATTCCTACACATGCTCCTTCTTCACCTTCAACAACCAGCGAAGTACCCCAACACTAATGATACCAGCAGCAGTCGGATTATGTGTCCGTCTGACCTTACCCTTGAGTCCTTCGTGCCGACCAGATCATTTGATCACTCTTTCAGCATGATTCTCTCCAGGCCGTTCTGATCCCTGACTTACTTTATTTACTTAAGCTGAAGCAGAGGTAAAGGCCTACTCAAATAGGCAGTGGCGGACTGGGCAGGGTTTCAGTTTGCCCAATGGCAAGAAGGCCTCATCGGACCTCACTAAACTGGACCACCTTAAACTTTAGGCAATATGTTAAAATGTTAATGACCTTTTAGTCCAGGCAACCAACCCCGTCCATTACTGCATAAAGGGATACACTCACGGAAAAGAAGCAGCAAGAAATACACATATCTTGTGCATCTATTACAAAGACTTCTTAGAAATGAGGTTCCTAGCTTAAAGCAGAAAAAAACTTATCAGTGTTAGAGGAAATAAGAACTACGCATTCACAGAATGTCAACATCTTGTTATATTTAATTAGTTAGTTGCATGACCTTTTACAGAATGTCGCAATCGACGCTTGCAATGGTTTGCTATTTGTGATTTACTAGGCAAGTTTACATTCAGTAGTTTGCCATTGCTTTGTGAACATCATACCGTTGTATGAAAACGACCTCGGGAGGTTCGCTTCCAAATCGTATGCAGCTGTGTTTCGAACTCGGCATACGGGATTGCTAATTACTTTTCTAACCCTGTCGCTACAGCGAATGTTGCATGTCTCTACTTACATGAAAACAGTGTAGTCAACGACCTACCTTGTGTTGCAATGTATCCATCTTCATTTCGAAACCCCTGGGGAAGAGACCACAAATATAAATATAATATAGGTGTTAATTAACTGTGAACGTATAGACGACTGGCCTGGTTCTGTTTAGTCTACAGTTCAAGTTTCTACTAATCAAGATCCAACTTTCTACTAATCAAG
Source organism: Cepaea nemoralis (assembly GCA_014155875.1). Lineage (NCBI taxonomy): Eukaryota > Metazoa > Mollusca > Gastropoda > Stylommatophora > Helicidae > Cepaea > Cepaea nemoralis. The sequence goes on from JACEFZ010012993.1 coordinate 45,816, forward strand.
ATATTCTCTAGTAGTAGTCTACTTATTATATGACCAAACCAGAAACAGTGCTTGTCTACCGCTGATTGAAACCTTTACGGTGCAGTGTGTATATATGATGCAAATCCATATTTTTTTATAGACAAAACAAGAAACACTGCTTGTCTCTCACTGAAAGAAACCTTTACTGTGTAGTGTGTATATGATGCAAATCCATATTTTTTTTATAGACAAAACAAGAAACACTGCTTGTCTCTCACTGAAAGAAACCTTTACGGTGTAGTGTGTATATATGATGCAAATCCATATTTTTTTTTAATAGACCAAATAGAAACACTGCTTGTCTCTCACTGAAAGAAACCTTTACGGTGTAGTGTGTAATATGGTGCTAATCCATATTTTTTATAGACCAAACAAGAAACACTGCTTGTCTCTCACTGAAAGAAACCTTTACGGTGTAGTGTGTAATATGGTGCTAATCATATTTTTTATAGACCAAACAAGAAACACTGCTTGTCTCTCACTGAAAGAAACCTTTACTGTGTAGTGTGTATATGGTGCTAATCCATATTTTTTAATAGACCAAACAAGAAACACTGCTTGTCTCTCACTGAAAGAAACCTTTACGGTCTAGTGTGTTATATGGTGCTAATCCATAGTTTTAATAGACCAAACAAGAAACACTGCTTGTCTCTCACTGAAAGAAACCTTTACGGTGTAGTGTGTAATATGGTGCTAATCCATATTTTTTATAGACCAAACAATAAACACTGCTTGTCTCTCACTGAAAGAAACCTTTACTGTGTAGTGTGTAATATGGTGCAAATCCATATTTTTTATAGACCAAACAAGAAACACTGCTTGTCTCTCACTGAAAGAAACCTTTACTGTGTAGTGTGTAATATGGTGCAAATCCATATTTTTTATAGACCAAACAAGAAACACTGCTTGTCTCTCACTGAAAGAAACCTGTACGGTGTAGTGTGTAATATGGTGCAAATCCATATTTTTTATAGACCAAACAAGAAACACTGCTTGTCTCTCACTGAAAGAAACCTTTACGGTGTAGTGTGTAATATGGTGCTAATCCATATGTTTTTATAGACCAAACAAGAAACACTGCTTGTCTCTCACTGAAAGAGAACTTTACGGTGTAGTGTGTAATATGGTGCTAATCCATATATTTTATAGACCAAACAAGAAACACTGCTTGTCTCTCACTGAAAGAAAACTTTACGGTGTAGTGTGTAATATGGTGCTAATCCATATATTTTATAGACCAAACAAGAAACACTGCTTGTCTGTCACTGAAAGAAAACTTTACGGTGTAGTGTGTAATATGGTGCTAATCCATATATTTTATAGTCCAAACAAGAAACACTGCTTGTCTCTCACTGAAAGAAACCTTTACGGTGTAGTGTGTAATATGGTGCTAATCCATATATTTTATAGACCAAACAAGAAACACCGCTTGTCTCTCACTGAAAAAAACCTTTACGGTGCAGTGTGTATATGGTGCTAATCCATATATTTTATATGCCAAACAAGAAACACCGCTTGTCTCTCACTGAAAGAAACCTTTACGGTGTAGGGTGTATATGGTGCTAATCTATATTTTTTTTTAATAAATCGATAAACACTCGATGAGTGATGAGATCTTCATCTCACCTGTCGTCTTTTCTTACTTAGACATTTCGAGGTACCAATTTAAGGTTGGTCTCTCTGGTCGAGGGGTTTGCAGCTTTCTCCGTAACCCCGAATACTCTCGTGGTTGACGTGAGCGCACGAGAATTGTTAGCGATTCGAGTCGCGCCAGTGACTTATGAGAGTATGGAGCCGGTCGCTCAGAAAGTCGTGGCGTGCTGATGAGCGTAATCTAGCCTAGGAATCAACATACAGCTGCAAGATGCTGGTGTTGAGCGCAATATCCTGAAACAGGATGGAAACGCGGAAAAAAAATAAGGTTGGCTCTATGTTGATCTTTTTCTTATAGTTTCCAATTCTGTGCTTCTGTCATTGGACTCGTCCAAATCGTTTCCCACTTTAATTGCTGCAAAGTGTTTCGAAAATATAGCTTTGTTTCTAATTATGATATTCTCTTTCTCTTTCCCTCTCTCTCCCTCCCTATTTTTATCATCAATTTTAATACTCTCCTACATTTTCATCATTTCATCATGTTTCGCTTTATTAAATGCTTTTGTGAAGTATATAAAACACATGTGTAGGTCGTATGTATCTCAGCTCATCCCTCCATTAGTGTTCAAAATGTTTCTATTGCAGCATTAGTTCCTTTTCAATCCACGCATCCACACAATGTTCACTAATTTCCATTTCTATTTTTCTTCGCTATTTTATTCTTCTGATGAGTCGTTTGGTTACTTGGTTTATGAGGCTGATTATACGGAATTCTTTGCATTCAGTAGTGTCTGGTCTTCCAAGTAAAGCTAGTAATACATGTGTCAGCCTAAAACGGTTGTAAATATCATGCTACTTAAGTTCATATTTATATTCCAAATGTTCCAAGTACTTCTAATTTCTGTACCTCTGACCTATTTGTGTTTTTTCCTTTCTTCATATGATTTATATCATTAGTTAATTCTTGGTTTTGTAAAGGTGGCTTTTGTAAATAACATGCTATTTAAGTTCATATTTATATTCCAAATGTTCCAAGTACTTCTAATTTCTGTACCATCTGACCTATTCGTGTTTTTCCTTTCTTCATATGATTTATATCATTAGTTAATTCTTGGTTTTGTAAAAGTGGCTTTCTAAGTTACCCCCCCCCCTCTGTAAATTCTGCCCTTTCTCATCATATAAATCCCCTATGTGATTATTCCATCTTTTATCGTGGCATCTTCTTCTATTAGTACTTGTAACGAAATTGAACTAAATGTTTTCTGTTGAAGTGTGGAACTGTCTCAGATTCGGGACAACCCGCTAAGTTAAAAATCTTACAGCATCAACTTTTTTCCTCTATGCCTCGAAGTATTAGAACGATCGGATTGTCGGACAGTTTGTTCCATGCTCAGTCTTCGTAGACTTAGATGGATAGAACACATTAGGGTAACTGACGATAGCAGAATACCAACGGACATCTTTTTGGTGACTTACAGATGGGTAAACGATCTCTGGGTCAGCCTCTGTGCGAAGCCGGTACAAAGATATGTGTAAGCGGCACATGATCGATACAGGCATTGATATTGCACCTTGGGAGCAATTCTCCGCTGATCGTGTTTACAGGGAGAGCAAAGATCAGAAATGGAATAAATACAAAGGAGAAAATGACGGCAGATAGGTCAGACAGATAGCGCGTGAAAAGTCAGATGGTACGTGAAGGTGGAAATGACCATGTGTTCGCATGCATCCATTGTGGGCAAGCATTTTCCGCGGGAATTGTTCCGATAAGTCACGTTCGCTACAGCTACTGTAGTTATTATATCTTTTGTAAAGCACAATGTAACAAACTATCGTCTGTTAAGACTGCACGTTGTCACTGACAGTGATCATCGATAACACGGGATAATATATTCTGGCGAAGTAAACACCGCACTGAAATATTAATTTCGGAACAAGGTGCGGCAGCAAATATAAAAACTGGGAGTGGTCGCAGGTAATATATAAGAAGGGTTAACTCCAGATTATGTCACTTGTGTTGTGATGACAATGAATCTAATGAGGTTTGGTAAGGGAAAGTTCAGACTTTCAATCAGTTCAAGTATGATGCAAACGAGAAGATGATTTTGAGCTTAGCTCGCCAGAAACGTCTTATATCTGAGATTGAAAGGATAAATAATATGGCATTAATTTCAGGCTAGCATAATTTAATATGAGAATGCATTAGTTAACATGAAAGAAAGCTTATAACTTTCATATGAGGGAAGGTAAATGATGAATAATGTGCACGAGTTTCCAACAAGGAATCGAGCTTATACGGAATTGTCTCGTTCTACAGACTATGAAAATACCGAGTGAAAAGAGGTGATGAAGTAGTATGTTGCGCTACAGTCACTGATGGTGAAAGTGAAGTTGACAACACTTAACGAAACTTAGGAGCAATCCATTATAGTTAAGTAATCAGACTCCGCGAGGAGTGTCGATCAACATCCAGAAGGTATTGTTTAGCTTAGAACGGATAACCTTAATGTTCGTTCATGTGCAGGCTGTTGAGATCGCAACTATAAGCAGCGACTGATGTGTTATGAATCAGTTGTAACTTTATGTACCAGGTTATTTAACTTGTATATATTTTAACCATATGGCAATTTAACTGCAGGTTTTGTTATCATTTTGTAACCTTAGTTTGTTGACAGCGTAGGCACTACGTACAAATTAAGCGAGTGATAATGAAATGGTGGGGCACACATGATGTGAATGTTTCAGTCCAAACTCTTGCCTTGTGACCGGGGAAGCAATACCCTATTTTGAAACCTTCTCCCTGCAATTTTTTTCATTATGATTAGCAAGTTATTCGACATAATTTCACTGGGAAGAAAAATCCCCGACTTATAGTAATGACACAATTATCATATTCTCTCAATATCGTTAAAATAACTTTCTTCTAAGATTTCATACATCATTTGTTGTATCGTATTTTTCTGTATGCCAATTTATTGATTTGTCTGTGCGTAATGTTTTGTATCTGTAATAGAATTTAATGTAAAGTTGTTGCATTGCACGCGTAACCAACTGTATTATGCCCTAATGCATTTATTGTATTTCATAATTCAGCTGATCATATTCTGCTTTGTCAACTTATACTCTATTTTCATTTGCCCACAGCTTCATGATCTTATTAAGATGTTCAGTCATACATTACTTTATTATTTTTATGTATTTATATATGTTCCTCATTATCATCGATAATATCTCTTTGCATGTTTTTTTATGGAAGGGGTTTTGTAGCATTTGTCATTATTTATTAACGCGTTCTATTTAGGGTATTGTATTGTATCTGCTTACCACAATCACTATGTGTCGCTTATTGAATTGTGTATTTGATTGTAGAAGTATTAATAATATTAGTAGTAGTTCCGCTTGCGGATTTCGTCTAGAATGTGTATGTTAATGTCTAATTTTCTTAACCTCTGTGTTTGCTCGCTCCCAATTGACGTATATTTATCCATATCAATGCTACAGTCAGCGTCAGGCAAGTAGTGGGTTTCGAACCCTAATCCAGCTGGATTGGGGTCAATCCAGCTGGATTGGGGTCAATCCAGCAAGGTCAATCCAGAAAATATACTTAGTTACAACGAAACCCATTACTCAGGCATGTTATCTTCACATGCACCAATCTGTTTATGATTTTTTTATTTATCAGTATATAGTCAATTTGATTGAATATTTTCTTATTTTCTGGTTAGGGCTCTTCCAATTTACAGTCGTCTCTTACGTTGTTTAAATCAGAAGCTTCCAATCAACACTAATTAATTCTACCCATTTTATCCGATTTTCTTATCTATCATTTCTCATTCCTAAACCAGAGACGTTTTCAATTGTCTACGTTTGTTAATTTGTGCCTTGACAGTTACAAGTATGATTTTGAATGTGTGTGATTTGGTTTGCTAGTTCGACTCCTCCTCTTTCTCATTACATCACTGTGTTAGTTTCTTTAATTGTTTGTTTGATTTGATTTGTGTTATTGTGGATATTTTTAAATTGTTAGCGTTCGCTCATGTTGAACTCAAGGGTAGTCCATACATGTGCTACTTCTTCTAGTGAATTAGACTGATGTTTGCGTGAGGGTTAGTTTCCATATTACTGTGTCCCTGGCCATCAGTCGAAACCACTCCTACTTCAGCAGTACTTGTAATGTACGCCCTCAAGTCAAGGACGAGAAATCAACATGTGTATCAAACTGACTGGTGTAGGGTTTGAATCCGCTACATCGGAAGTTTAAGAACCAGCGCTCTTAACTATTCGGCCATACTGACCTGCTATTGTTGTGATTTGTTTTAGTTGTTGTTGGCTGATGAAGGATGTAGCCGAAACTTCGCCCGTATATGTTGTGGTATTCTTGTTAAAAATCATTCACACTTCGTATTTTACTAATAGTATGCAAGATCACAAAATATAACAACGGTTACTTCTTAACGTTCCCCTGCCTTCATTCAGATACGATATTCTCCTGTCACGCTGCATTGGGGGTTTTAAATTGTGACCAAGTTGTTTAGCTCAGCGATGGAAAAGTGAACACATTTTCGCTTATAGGAATCCATCAGACAATCTGCCTGTACGCAATGATCGATAATTTCGCTCCCGCCTTTATGAAGCTTTAAAAATGCCCATTTGACGTAGACGATGTAAAAATCACAGACTTTGGCATACGGCGGTTGCCAGGGTAAATGGTGGTTAATGAGAGAGCGTTGCAATTGTTACCATGGCATGAAGAGGGAGAAGAAGGAGAAAAAGGGGTAAGTGAGGGAAGGATGGGAGTGAAGAGGCTAAATAAAAAGACGAAGAAGAAGAAGAAGAAGAAGATGAAGAAGAAGAAGAAGAAGAAGAAGAAGAAGAAGAAGAAGAAGAAGAAGAAGAAGAAGAAGAAGAAGAAGAAGAAGAAGCGGCGGTGGCAGCAGAAAAACAGCAAAAAATGAAGCAGAGACCGCGGCAACGGAGGCAGTATCTGATGATAATGAGGACGGGGGGAAGGAGGATAAACACATATGAGGATGAAATTGAAAGGGGCAAATGGATTAAGAAGGTGAGAAATTAGGAAAAACGTGGCAGTAGCAATGAAGCAGACAGAGAGAAAATATAAAAGTGAATACTGAAGCGGCTGGCCGAGTGGCTAGAATGATGGAATCTTCTTCGGGAGACCAGGGTTCGAATCCTCGGTAAGGTGTGGATGTTTTTTATTCTGTCGGGGAAAAAAAAGAAAACCCTAACCTGCACAGTTCGCGGCGACTACACTAGCCAGGCGGGCTCAATACCTAAGGTTCAAGACCCCACTGCCATACACCCAATGTACTATATAGGCAGTAAATGACAGTTTGTGAGATACTGAAGGTATACATGATAAAAAAGGAAGGTGAAAGAATACTGATTTAAAGAAAACAAGAGAAAAGAAGAAATGTTGAGGCATGAAAGAATTATAAGGAAAGAGTAATACTGAAGGACAATATTTTATGTTCGATCTCTTTGTCTTCAAGCGCAGTCCATTCTCTTGTTATTACCTACAGTGCACTAAACTGATTTTCTTACGTGTGGATTAGCTTTTTTCAATTACCAGTGTCACTCGCCATCGAGCTAGCCCACTCCGACGTCAGAGTTACCAGTAATTTACGTCTTCAAGTCAAGGACGAGAAGTCAACATTTTAGCCAAACTGGCTGGTGTAGGGGTTGAACCCGCTATCTCGGATCAGCACACAGGATGTTTGACATCAAGCGGTCTTATCAGTTCACCCATTCTGAACCCCTAACGGTCAAATGAGTAAGAAAGACAGATGAAAATGATTTAATCTTGGGCATTTAACAAATCTACCGTAAGTCGCCTTTGAATATGAGTGTTAGAGAAGAGTATTTCATTGGACGAAAGAAAAGAAGAACGAATAAGCACTCAGTATTGAAGAAGCTTGGTTATCATGACATAATTAAGGAAAGTGAAATATCTTTGGCATGTAAAAAAAAAAGGAAACGGATATCTAGGAAAAGAAAACCCCTAAAGAAGGGGTAACAGGAAAGTTAAACAAAGAATACCATAGGGTAGATGGATTCAGGATGTGATAGATAAGTTAGAAATAACAGCAATGTGAACAGGACATCTGGTCTAAGATAGATAGAAACAGGCTGTTGTGGGGGAAAGTCGTTTAACGGCCCAGTCACATTGAATCTTGGTGATGATGTTGGTGATATTGATGCTGATTTGACATCATTAACAAAGAATATGAACTTGAAAACAATCAATAATTAATTTACAAAATTAATCAATCCAAATGACACAATCAATCATCAGTCAATCAATCAATCAATACGAAAAACTGACATAACACCTCGCTTGCTGGTAGAATTCACTTTATCAAATCAAGAACCGCATTACATTTAGGACTAACCGAATGACATCAACAGAAAAAGTTGGCATGTTTCTGTCTTATCACGCAAGCGGTCACAAAAATGATATTAATCAACTTTATCCATCAGTCTCACTATTTGTTATATCAACACTAGCGAGCTATTGGCATTCGTTATCGCAAAGCATCACCGGAATCTCTAATCAGATTGTCTCGAATATATCATGTGGATTAGCAATCTAGGTAAGTATCTTTTTGTCTTCCTCTTCCTCTTTTCATTTATTTAAGACTGTAAGTTGACACTAAGTTTTCAATGCTATTTCTTCACATACATTCCCTGCAATTGTATGAGTTTGCAATTAAAGTCACTAATACATTTGTAGCAGTTATGAGATGTTTTAATGACTGCCACAATCTTGCTCTGCATGTTCATGATGCGAGCTCTGCAGATTTCAGATTCATACGCTCCGAAAAAAAAAAAGTCAACAGCGAATAATGAATATTTGTTCTTTTATGGTGCAAGTCGAAAGGTGCTGCAGCCGTTTTGTAATCACTAATGTGCATGTGCAATTTCTCGAACCTCCCGATCCTACATGGAATATTGTTTAATTTAAAAGCTAGCTTGAGTGTTGAAATAAGATGTTCTGTGTCCTATGCGCTACCATGCTGTTTATTATAACATCCATGTTATTTACTGACCTCCACCGGAGCATTAGCAATTTCACATATGTGCCGTCACCAGGTGTTTCTCAGTGTGTCATTGTATTGTCTTGTACATACATAAATATAACAGTATAGGATCTATAGAACACATTAAATCTCTCTTCCTCTCTGAAAATTACTCTTATTGGTAAGCGTGCGCTGAGGCATATATGCAAGACATTGGCCTCTGATAGGATATGACTGATAACGATTTTTAGAGTGGACCACATGTAATTTAACAAAATGAGCAAAATCAGAACAATGTGCTTTCCCTCTACCAAGGGTAGTGTGTTGGACACCTAACCTTTTCGGGTAAGGGTAAAAAGTAGAGGATGCACGTTCATGTAGCTCACACTACAATTCCTTCTGCAGTTAGTAATCGTAGCCTAGGCAACATGTCAAAACTAGAAAACCTCCCCACAGAAATAATATATATGGCACATGTGATTCTGGTTTATATATATTTGTATTCTCGCCGGGGTACGGAATTCGTGGACTGTGTTAAGATTATCTTTACTTGTCCGGTACGAGATATATACAGTAAATACGACAAATCACTCTATAACACAATCTTTTTACAAACTCTATGCTACAAATATCAAACATGGACACTGAAAGAAATAAAGAGAAAAGAGACATTACAACAACGGAAATGATATTCCTGAGAAGAACTCATCGATCATGGAGAGAGAAAATCAGAAATGATGAAATCATGACTAATATGGGAGTAATAGCGGGTTAAATTTCCTTTAAGAAAAATGCGATAACTAGGCTACCAGCCCAACTGAGGGTATACCACAACAAACAATGATGCACAGAACAAATGGAATCAGAAGAAGGGCTCGACATGTAAACGATAGACAGAGGGACTAATATAATCCTTAGTTAGTTAGTTAGTTAGTTGTAGTTAGTTAGTTAGTTAGTTAGTTAGTTAGTTAGTTAGTTAGCTAGCTAGTTAGTTAGTTAGTTAGTTAGTTAGTTGTAGTTAGTTAGTTAGTTAGTTAGTTAGCTAGTTAGTTAGTTAGTTAGTTAGTTAATTAGTTAGTTAGTTAGTTAGTTAGTTGTAGTTAGTTAGCTAGTTAGTTAGATAGTTAGCTAGCTAGTTAGTTAGTTAGTTAGTTAGCTAGTTAGTTAGTTAGTTAGTTGTAGTTAGTTAGTTAGTTAGTTAGTTAGCTAGTTAGCTAGTTAGTTAGTTAGTTAGTTAGTTAGTGAGTGAGTCAGTCAGTCAGTCAGTTAGTTAGTTAGTCAGTCAGTCAGTCAGTTAGTTAGTTAGTTAGTTAGTTAGTTAGTTTTTAGTCAGGTCTTAGTCAGATATGACTGAGCTACCGTATGACAGTAGACGGTACTACCTGCTTTCTGTCAGCGCCGAATGTTGGGCGGCGCTTACCAAACCCGACACCCCACATTGTGCCAACGGCTTCGGGCGGAAGAGCGCAATTGGGAGGGTACTAGCCTTATCCTGGTGCGAGGAAATGCAACCCAAAGACAAAATAAGTCATGGCAGGGCAGACCAGGCCCTAAGCCTTGGTTGGCAGCTGGTCTAGGATCGAAGCTCCGACAGGAGGACAGTTAGAGCATTGCTTTGCTGATCCGGCAGCTTCTGCAGCTTGTCTTGTTCCAGATGTATAGGTATTAACTTTCCTCTGGAGTGAACTAGGCAGGCCGAGAGAGGGATCATGCTGCATGGGCAACACATGGTTTCTTTATTTTAGCCCAGGCTTTGTGCTATGGAGAGGCAATAACTCCATCCCTGGTCTTAACCGGTCTCGGAATCAAAGCGAGAGGCAACTGTTACGGGTTATAAGTCCTTGTCAGTTGGCGTAGTTAGTTAGTTAGTTAGTTAGTTAGTTATTCGAGGTTCCAACTTCACGGCAACGGGTCGTCCCCATTATGCCCCGTTCCTGTGCCAGTGAATATCACACAAAATGCTCCCCACTGTCCAGTGTGAAATGTGGAACAGACAGGAGTCATAGTAATCCAACAGCCCGCACAGGTACACTGTGCATGATGCCGCCGCCAGAATGCCAACACAAAAGTCATCCACGAAAACCACAGCTCATCGTCAATGGAATCGGCAGTCACCAGAAAGATCTCATTAGAGTCCTTAAGAATCTAGATAAGTGAAGTCCTTAAATAGGCACCCTCCCGCTGTTTATACTTAATCTCGACACCGCAAAGAACAAGAGGAACAAGCTGAGATGAGATGATTAGGAAGATTGAGTCCATATATAGCAACTTGAGTGCAAGGACAGTGATAATTTATAAACCATACCAAAATATCTGTGAATGTGTATTCCATTTTGTGAATAGCTACGCTTGCTATGGTTATTTATAAACCAGAAAAGAAAAGAAAAAAAACTATCGGCGAAAGTGTATTCCATTTTGTAAATAGTTAAGCTTGCTGTGATCATTTATATCATAAACTATTGGCGAATGTGTATTCCATTTTGTGAATATCTAAACTTGCTAGAGCGATCCTCTTTTGTTAATTTGTGAAACTATTCATATGATTGTTTGGTCTCAACTAATCTAGGGTAGAATATCACAACCTGTATATGTGTATGAGAATCATCTGACCTTTTTTGTCTTAACGATGTAAACTAAACTTTTCTTAATAAGAATCAATTAGTATTATCAGTGATAAGAATAATGTAAACATTTCCTTACAGAAATCGTCTGGCCTATTCTTCAATAACTAGGTAAACTAAATGCGTTCCTAACATGAATCCCTTGGTATTTTCAGTAATAATGAAATAAAGTAAACATCTTGTTGTAGGAATCAATGGCCTAATCAGTGATAACGAAACTATGTAAAACAATTCTTTACGGGAATCAGCTGGTCTATTCAGTCAAAGGAAATAAACCGAAAAGGTTTGTTTTAAGAATAACCTGTTTATTAAGCGATAGCGAAATAAATTAAACTGTTTTTCTTATTTGAATCACCTTATCTAAGCAGTGACAACAAACCAATCTAAAATTGTAGTGATAAAAATCACCTGGTCTATTCAGTCAAAAGGATATAATCTAACAATTTCGTTGTCACGGAACAGGACAAAATATTAATCGCAGCATACGGCTTTGAAATAAAAGCCCTAAACAAAACAAATGAAAAGAACTTTGCGCTATCGCAGTATTGAACGAGTGAGTCAGAAGATAGATCAAAGCCAGGTTTACATCTTTGTGAATTTGAACAACGAGGACACAAAAAATAGATTGCACAATTTTTTGCCTGACATAAGTGCCTGTATCTCGACATACGCATAAAATATAAATAAACAGATAAAGCAAACCAATGATTACATTTGGCTGAAATGCAAAACACACACAGACACTAATATTCAAATGTAACCACCCGGGTTATCAGGGTAGTGATATTTACACAGTGGTGGATGTTAGCGGTAGATAGCTGAAGCCTCAACAAACTGAAAGAAGCATATATTCTTTCTATTATAAAGTATTCTCTTTGTTGACCTCGTGACTACATTTCAAGACATGATGAGAAATGGACAGTGCGAGAACTTTCCGACACACCATCTGCAATGCAGTTTTAAGATTGTCTTTTATTTTATTGTCACCAACACCGCCATGTGATGTGTTCGGCTCCTCGCTTCCCTAATTGTCTTTCTATTATGCCTAGATAGATGGTTTGACACATATTTGTGCAATACGTTGTATGCACCTTATTTGTTCATAAAAAAGGATCAAGTGAACACATTCTTAACTGTTCCAGTTAAGAATGTGTTCACTTGATCCTTTTATGCTTCCTGATATGCTTCTTTCAGTTAACTGTTCCAGTTAAGAAAATATATGGGTAAGTAAAGTCAGACAGTGTGATACTGACCACATCGTCCAGACAATGTCCAGTCATCACCACGTATGAATTGGAAACAAATAGGTATAATTAGCTCCTGCGAGAAGAAACGTACTAAACACAAATACGTTGCACATACCTTACAAGGAGATCCATAGTATACCGAAATACAGGTGAAAATCCAAAATCAGAAGCAATCAATAAATTTATAAAATGAATAATAAAATAAAATACACACATTTCTGCCCCGCATGGGAAACGAGTAGTTGTGCTTTTTGTTTAGTGTATTTTGCTGTTTTATCTATCTGTGTTGTCCTGTCCTTGACAAAGATTCAGAGAATCGAAACGTCGGCTGTCCTGTGTGTCGTATTGTACGCATTTGTGTGTATTTTATTTTATTTTATTATTCATTTTATATATTTATTGATTGCTTCTGATTGTCGTGTCCTCCTTTAAAGTGTCGTCCCTGGAGTGAGGAGAGTCAACACCCACATTATAATATTTTTTTTCCCCTTTTCAATATCCTGGAGAATCCACCAGCTTCCGTCCAACACACTCCATCAGCCCATGGACACCTTTTCCTATCACTCTCTCACTGTCGTACTATGCCCCCTCTCATACTCCCCAACGCAACATATTCAACAACTCTTCCTTCTAAAAATTAATAAAGATTAATTTATTAAAAGAAAAGTGTAACGTATATGAGACGTGTATGCGAAGAAAATGTGTGTCGTGTATTCTAATGTAAATGTATAGGTCAGACCACAGAGTTCATGTTCAGAGTCCACTCATCATGGCAAGGATCACACGACATCACAAGACTCATCACAATGGACCTCACCGAAGTCGTGTCCTTCTCTCCAGACATGTCCTCCTCCAGGAGCTCTGATGACCATGAGATCTGAATCCCATGTAAATATAATCCGAGAAAATACTATTATTGTTCCTAACACAATGGTTCCTAATAGTTTGAGAAAAACCAAGATCTCGTAATTCCGCACAGTGAAAAATAATGGAACGCTGTCTCATGAACATGACGTTTTCTTCTAGCGAAATGTTCTATATTTTCACTCTTAAACAGTCATTGTATCTAGACTAAAATGGCTTGCTTTATTTACTAGATATTGTCTGACAGTTCTGATTTCCTTGATACGTGGAACAACTACACTTCAATGTTTGGTTTCATCTAATGTGACCATCAGTTCTTACTGATCTAGTTCCACGTGGGCTGAACATCCATCACTTCAGGTGTGTTAACGATTGGTATGCACTCATGTAGGATACTTATACCATTCAGCTCCACCGAGCAATGTTTATCAGCTTCTTCCGTTGCGAAAGTTGCTGGCCCATCTCTCTACATCATAATTTATCCGGGATCGGATTTTTCATTGGTTCCGGGTTCTTCATTCCAACCAGAGGGAACCTGTAAAATAGATCATACAACTGGTGAAGTCCTCCCCGTCACTGATCTCTATTAGATCATCGTGGCCATTGGCCCTTGCTCAGTAAAATACAATGAACCTACTCTGTCAGGGACAGATGACTCAACCCATTGGTTATCATCAGGCCAAGACAAGAAAAAAAAATCAACAAACAGAATGCGGAACCCCGCCCACCAGGGACACCTACTGGAATATCCCAATTATCCCTCATTACTCAATTCTCAACTAGTAAAGCTTATCAACACTTCACTAATCTATTTTCAACTAACAGTGCTAATCATCACACTCTAGTTTTAACAAGACTACTGCCTATATTAATTAGAACTAATTATAATAGGTTCTACCTTAGGCAACACCGCAGTTAGATCAAATTACATCTACTCTTGCCATGACAGGCACGTGTAAAATTAAATTAACTCAATTCGCACACGGTAGACATATTTCCACTCAGAACCGCAGTGCCGAAGCACGTCCGCCTCAATCAACGGTTTTAGTTCAACTCCCTGTCTCCAATCATGGTTTATGGCAAACTCCTAAAATTGGTCACAGTGACGGTATTCTTCCTGTCCACACAGGTGTTATTTGGGCATATCATCCATTGTCAAGAATCTATCTTCCCTGGCTTAGTCACTGTCAGAGTTGTCATCACTTGTTTTGACATCCCCAACAAGCTAGCGAGTTACTGTATGATCCCAACAACAGTTGTCAATAGCAATCTGCCAATCTGCGTGATGTCCGGAAACTCTATAGGACAGATGGACTGTTTTCTTCCGAGCTGAGTACTTCCGCTTTCAATCCGACCTGTTTATAAACTCTCAAAGCGATGTATGATTCAGCTCACTCACTTCCCCTACACATCTGCAGCTGTTAATTTTGCCCGACCTGTGAAGGTTGACATCTGATTGCAACCAGGATGCGACGGGTTTTATCTGTATTCGTATGTTGATAAACTGTCAAAGCGATGCAGGGATTTGTCTTACTCACCACCGAGTGTTCCCAATCCGTCGACAGGATGTAAACACGTGCAGTTACATTTTCTGGATTTGTTGAAACAACCTTTGGCCTCGAACATGCCGCTAATTCAGAACGCCTATTCTCATCACGGGTTAAATCACGTTGGTCTATTATGTGACACTGATTTTGGATTTTCACCTGTATTTCGGTATACGACGGATCTCCTTGTAAGGTATGTGCAACGTATTTGTGTTTAGTACGTTTCTTCTCGCAGGAGCTTAATATGCCTATATATTTCCAATTCATATTGTTATATCCTGCTGCAGCAGCTGCTTTTTCTTCTATTCCATCATCACGTAGAATTTACGTTTCAGAATGTCGCTCTCATCGCGAAACACCGCCCGATCTCTTCCCTCATGCACCCTCATGGCCACGGTGTCTGTAATGTCCTGTGTCCATCTTGGTGTTGGTCCACGACTGCCACTTCTACCAGGAACCACGCCTTCCATCACTGTTCTTTCCAAGCCAATGTGACGTGTAATATGTCCGAATGTTCTGGTTACCGAGACATGAAACGGTTTATGAGACAGCTTTCTTACACGTTCAGATCTTTTAGAATTTCATAATGTTTGTTTTTCTCCTTGGTCTCCAATATTCTAAGAAATTGACTGTAGCATTTGATCTCACAATCATCGTTGTTCTTTAGTGATTGCGAATTATCCCATGCCTTACATCTATATGTTGTCACTGAAAAGATGCAGGTCCTCAAATATATTATTTTAATGTTGCTAGTTTTATGCCAAATATTCTTAATAATTTTAATCTCTGTAGTGCTATTGCCAGCCTGCATCTGACGTCTTTAGAACAGTCCCATATGGTGTTGATTACGGTGCCAAGATATGCACAGTTTGTAACATTTTCAATCTCATCGCTGTTAATTGTGACCTTTAGTTAGTATGTGCTTTTCTAAAATAATATTTTTTCCCCGTATATCCTATTTACAGGACATCGCTGTCAACACCAGCATTTTACCGCTATTGTTGATTTCTTGGCAAGATTACACTCAGTAGTTTGCCATTGCTTTCTAAGCGACCGGCTCACATACCCTGTAAGTAAATAATCGCGACGCGATCCGCTACCGAATCTCGCGCAGCTGCGTTACCCTATGTGGATATACGGAATTACGGAGAAAGACGTTGATCTGTTAGCCAGGGAGACTGGCTATAATAATATTGGCTAGCATTATATGTTCAATGCTCCTTGATGTTTATAAAAGGTTTCTTTACTGTCGCATATGCTCGATTTGAACTTTTAAACAAGTGAATCGGTACAACTATCTTGGAATAGTGGAAAAGATGGCAAACATACTGCAAGATGGAAAATATACTTCCAATACAAAAATGCCAATTGAAACGATAAAAAGAGTGTTGGTGCTACACATAACCTGTATATTTGTATGGATGTGAGACCTGGACAATTAGCAGACAAGCTTATAAACACCTAATGACAGTTGGAGTGTGGTTTCTGAGGCAAATGCAAAGGGAATACCACGGACAGACAGAAAAACCTATAGGCAAATCCTACAAGAAGCAGTTAAAACAAGTAAACTGATTAGAGATATTAGAAGCAGGCATTCAACATTTTTTGATATGCTATGAGGAGAAATAAACTTGAGAACTTTGTGACAACTGGCAAGATTGAGGGGAAAAGAACGTTTGGAAGGCAGAGAAGTAAATATCTGGATATCTCGTATTGGAAGTGGCATGGTTTAGACAAGAACATAGAGCTGATCCACGACTCTGGTGATCGTGCAAGATGACGAAAGATGACCGCCTACGTTTATCGGCATGACACATGATGATGATTAGGATTGGAACTCTTTGCAGGCTATTGAATATTAGAACGGTAACACGTGTGGGAATGACGAGAGTGCAGTGATGTAGGTTCTTGACTCGCTTAACTCTGCATAGATCCGATACGTCTCGAGATGTATAAAAGATCCCTTTACAAACTTACAACAGTAGACAGTTGAAACATGATCACGCGTCTGAAACCTCAATCTCGTGACTAACAAACCTGATTATGAAGAGAATAGGTCAGGACATTCCTGAAGCCACATAATGAAACATTGCCAAGCTTTCGTAATGCAATCAATACTGCAACCTTTGCGGTGATCTTTACTAATTGGATGCAAAGTTGCCAAATCTGACAACCCAGGAATACTTTCTCATCGCATTGCTTGAATTTCTTAGCAGAATAGTTGACATTCAGGTAAATATATACAGTCCGTCTGTTCTAATGAAAATAGTGATTTGACTTACTGGTGACTTTTGGCTACGAACTAAATAATATATACCATTGCGTTTTAATTTATTCTACTCAATACTGGCTGATTAAAATTGGTACTGTTTGGAATATTCTGGAAATCAAAGGCGGAATGGTTGATGTTGACTACAGCACTCATCGAGTGGGAGCCGTGTCAAGGTAGTAGCTAGACGCTAGCTGTCTGCGCCATGGTCATGGGTTCGACCAGCACCGAGGCGAATTCGCATTAAGTGGCACCTTACAGTCTTGACAGACCCAAGGATTCCATCCTTGGATAGCCGTTCAAGCTAGGAAACAGATAAGTGAAATTTATACTTTCGTGTATTTGTCAGTATATTTTGTTTGTTTGTTCTGTGCTGACGAAGGCTTTGGCCGCAACGTCCATTTTGTTTTTTGTAGTCGTGCATTGGTAAAGCTCGCAACCTACTTTTCGTTTTTAAGTGATACGTTCATTGACAGACCAAAGTATGTGAGTTGGAATGTGGCCAAAATTCCATCACAATGCCAGGGCAGAGTTTCAGAGAAACATGTGGAGCCTAAACGACATGTTCCCTCTCTCGGCCTTGCCATGCGTACTCCAGAGGAATGGATAACCAATACGTCTGGAACAAGGTAGGCTGCAGACGCTGCGGCTCAGCGTCAAACCTCCGAGATTTCGCCTCCACGAGCAGGTGGCGAGACCCTGGCACCCAAGAGACCCGACTTAGAGGCGTTCAGCCAAGTCCCACAGGTGAGGGCCTCGTACGCGACTAGGACCATAGGACGCGTACATCTGTCAATCACAAGTGTCCGGACCTGTGAAAGCGTGTACTACCGTTAGACTCCCCGCCTGACTTTTGCGGATCCCACGACCACCGGGAATAGGCCCGTCGGAGATATTGCTCGTCTGTTGCGAGCAAATCTTCCACCCTTCCACTGTGCGGATCTCGCGACCAGCGAGAATAGGCCCGCCGGAGATATGACTCGTCTGTTGCGGGCAAATCTCCACCGACTGAATAAGTAAAGAAACGATAAAAGTAGTGGCATTTCAATTGCGCTTGCGCTCCCACCTATGCTACACCCTTCATGTGTCTTCACAAAGTCGGACTAGAGTCAAGCTCAACAGGGTCTTCGTTCCCCGCTGATTCTACCAAGCCCGTTCCCTTAGCTGTGGTCTCGCTAGATAGTAGATAGGGACAGTGGGAATCTCGTTAATCCATTCATGCGCGTCACTAATTAGATGACGAGGCATTTGGCTACCTTAAGAGGGTCATAGTTACTCCCGCCGCTTACCCGCGCTTGGTTGAATTTCTTCACTTTGACATTCAGAGCACTGGGCAGAAATCACATTGCGTCAACACCTGGTGACGGCCGTCGCAATGCTTTGTTTTAATTAGACAGTCGGATTTCCCCTGGTCCGTACCAG
Organism: Cepaea nemoralis; assembly: GCA_014155875.1. Taxonomy (NCBI): domain Eukaryota; kingdom Metazoa; phylum Mollusca; class Gastropoda; order Stylommatophora; family Helicidae; genus Cepaea; species Cepaea nemoralis. The sequence continues at coordinate 64,437 of JACEFZ010012993.1, forward strand.
TTCTGAGTTGGCTGTTGAATGTCAGCCGTCGCGGACGACGTCGGGGAGACGCCGCCGCACCATAGCTGGGGCGGTCCACGGGAAGGTTGTAGCCACGTTCAGAGCTCGACGGGCCCGCCGACTAGCGCAGTTATAAAGGAAACAGACATAGTAATAAAGTTGATTATTTGGTTGTTTCGGGATTTGAAATTTAAATATTGAGCACAACCCACTACTGGCAACGCTGATCGTATCCTGGTATGAACCTAAGGCCCTTCCACGTCAATATGGAAGCACTATACTCGAGTTTCGCTCTCGTTTGAGCTCGTCAGTAGTGCATATCCTTGACCGGATCCGGAAACAAGCCCGGGATCACTGGCGTGTGAAGCGGGTGTGTAACCACGCGGCACACGCTGGACACGGCCAAATTTTCATAACAGAATATTACAACGTCACCCATCGTAGGCTATAGCTCAAGACTGCCCGATCGCCGCAACTGACATCCGTCAATCGATGTGGACCCGAACGATCAGGACTTCTCACTGGCAAGGCACACCAGGCCGCCTAAAGTAATAAAGGTAAATAATAACATGTAATACATGTAACAGTGACATGTAATCAATGTAAACAGATACGTGTAAAAAAATGTAAACAGACACATGTAATCAATGTAAAAAGACACATGCAATAAATGTTAACAAACAATAAGTGTAAACAGTCACATGTAATAAATGTAAACAGTCCCCGGGAAGGTTAACCCAGTCAACAAATGCCCGCAGAAGTCGGATGTGTCGGCCTAATGGCTGCAAGAACGCAGCTCTGCTGTAAACAGGCACAACGCAATCACGTCCGAAAAAAAAACCTCTCTGGATGAACGCAGAAGAAGTAGAGGAAATGTAAACAGTCACATGCTATAAATGTGAAAAGTCGCATGCAATAAATGTAAACAGACACATGCAATAAATGTAAACAGACACATGTAATAAATGTAAACAGACACACGTAATAAATGAGAACGGGGACATGTAATAAAGGTAAACAGACAGAAGTAATATAAGTAAAAGTCACATGTAATAACAGTAAACAAGCACATGTAATAAAGTAACATGTACAAAAATCATGGTAATAAAGTACATAGTAATGAAGGTTAGCAAACACAATAATTAAATTAAACAGACACAGTAATACAGGTCTAAAAAACACGAGAGAAAAGACACAAATGCGACACTTTCAGAAACATTACGAAGCACTCACTATTCAATAGAGAAAACGATTTTTTTTAACTTGGTAGAACGTGTAGGAAAACTGTCACTGACGCACAGCTCAGTGGATTAGTCATTGGAATAACCGCTCATTATGCATTCCTTTAGAGACTTGTGGGTCGAGGTTACCATGAGGTTGTTGTACTTTCTAACAAATAGTGTGATCCGGATTCAATTCTGAACAATGGAAGCATTCTTGTTTTCCCGATTCGTGAACCTTTGAGATCGACCAGGACTAATACAATTGGGTACATATAATGTTTAGAATGTTCCATGACTTTTTTTTATTGTGGAGTGGGATTGGCCATCTCACCTCATCAAGCCTATCGTACAATATATAGGCCGCGTGACAGCTGGTCTGGTTGTCATGGTTTCGAATTAGCATCGATTTGGACTTTTAACATCGACCTGGTTCATAAGTCGACCTTGTCTAAAATGGGTGCCCTAAAATGTTTTGGGAAGTAAAGGCGAATAACATGATAGTGACCACATCACCCATTAAGTGCAGGTTGTTCTATACAAATATGGGTCTGGAATCATACGCCCTATGATCCTCAAGGTGTAAAGAAGGGACTTTTACTGTTATTTGCTTATATCTACTACTGAGTTCCGATTGATGTATACATATGGACTAGCATCATAAACACATTAAGATTTATGATGTGAAACTGAATCATTTAGTGGTCTCGAGGTATGGTGTAAACAAAAACGTAAAAAAATCCCTTGGCAGTTGGAAATCGAAAAAGAGTAGCCTAACGACGCTGCCCGGGCAAACATTTCGAGTTAAAAATCTACCCAAAGTATTTCAAGATCCTCGCTGATGCTACGGAATTCGTGCACTGAGCTGAGATTTTCCGAACTCAGGCTTGAGTTAGGAATAGAACGGAGCACTTTTGAGTTACACCCGTGTGCCGTGATATTGATCCGTCGAGTAAAGTAAACTGACCTTACTACTAGCGTTCACAAGGCGGTAATATTCTGTGTGTGAGAATGTACAGTAGGCAGTAGTGTATTCATTTGCTGCATTGGGTGTAGGAGGAGAAGTGATGAAACCGTGGAGGATAATCCCGCAAGCGGCTTTGACAGCCACACTCTGGAAACGACTTCCTACATGATGTTGATGATGATAAAGTTGATGATGGTGCTGATCATGATAATGATGCTTCTTCTTCTTCTTTCGTTCGCTTGAAATATGTCTATATCTGCAATGTCGTCTCTTGCATGAATTGAACTGTTTTTTTCAGTTCACACAGTGGTCCATAGAGTTTATCTTCCACTGTCGTCTCTCTAGGCCAGAAGGTTTGCCTAGATATGTTATATTTTGGGCAGTCTTGGAGTATGTGCTCTGCTGTCTGCGATAATGATGCTGATGATGATGCTGATGATAATGATGATGCCAATGATGCTGATGATGATGCTGATGATAATGATGATGCCAATGATGCTGATGATGATGCTGATGATAATGATGATGCCAATGATGCCAATGATGATGATGATAATGATGATAAAAAAGATGGTGCTGATGAGGATGCTGATGATGATGATGGTGGTGCTGATGATGATGATGATGATGATAATGATGATGATGATGATGATGATGATGATGATGATGATGATGATGATGATGATGATGATGATGATGATTGATGATGATGATGATGATGATGATGATGATGATGATGATGATGATGATGATGATGATGATGATGATGATGATGATGATGATGGTGGTGGTGCTGATGATGATGCTGATGATGATGATGGTGGTGCTGATGATGATGATGATGATGATAATGATGATGATGATGATGATGATGATGATGATGATGATGATGATGATGATGATGATGATGATGATGATGATGATGATTGATGATGATGATGATGATGATGATGATGATGATGATGATGATGATGATGATGATGATGATGATGATGGTGGTGGTGCTGATGATGATGATGATGATGATGATGATGGTGGTGCTGATGATGATGATGGTGGTGCTGATGATGATGATGATGATGATGATGATGATGATGATGATGATGATGATGATGATGATGATGATGATGATGATGATGATGATGATGATGATGATGATGATTGATGATGATGATGATGATGATGATGATGATGATGATGATGATGATGATGATGATGATGATGATGATGATGATGATGATGATTGATGATGATGATGATGATGATGATGATGATGATGATGATGATGATTGATGATGATGATGATGATGATGATGATGATGATGATGATGATGATGATGATGATGATGATGATGATTGATGATGATGATGATTGATGATGATGATGATGATGATGATGATGATGATGATGATGATGATGATGATGATGATGATGATGATGATTGATGATGATGATTGATGATGATGATGATGATGATGATGATGATGATGATGATGATGATGATGATGATGATGATGATGATGATGATTGATGATGATGATGATGATGATTGATGATGATGATGATGATGATGATGATGATGATTGATGATGATGATGATGATGATGATGATGATTGATGATGATGATGATGATGATGATGATGATGATGATGATGATGATGATGATGATGATGATGATGATGATGATGATGATCACCATCTAGTACACGCCGACGTTCTGTGTCCGACCAAATTCCGAGAAGAGAAATCAAGCTAGCAATATCAGGTCACCTGAATACCTACATCGTCAACCGATGGCAGTGACCAACTGGTCAAACTATGTGTCTCGCCCTCTGCATGTCTTGGGTTCGTTTCCGGACTTCGCCATTCAGATAACCTGTAAGTTCCGTCAGCTATGAGCATGTGATATGCAGGACCACCACAATTTGGAGGCATAACTGAAGGGAGGACTAGGTTACCAATCTGTCCTTGTCTTAGCGAAAGACGGGAGCTAGTAGAGAACCTTCCACCTACCGCCCTCATGCCGTTTCAGCGTCAAGTTCATTGAGTGGAAGTTAGCATGGCCGAATAGATAAGAGCGCTGTTCCTAAACATTTGGTGTGCTGAGGATGAGGTAGTTGGTTTTACTCCTACATCGTTCCGCTTGACTAAACTGTTGACTTCTCATCCTTCATTCGGGGACGTAATTTGCAAGTATTAGCTTATACTTCTGAAGCTGGAGTTCGTCTCATGGCGAGGGACACTTGGATAAAGGGAAAGCTAATTCACACGAGAAAATAATTTTCGTGCGCATAGATGTAGTAGTAAATGAGAATATTCTTCAACAAGTGAATAGGTACAATTATCTCGGAACAGTCATAACATCTGATGGGAGATGCCTTGAAGAGATTAGAACAAGAATCGCCATGGCGAAAGTAGCCTTTAGCAACATGAACAACATACTGACAATAAAAAGATGTCAATTGAAACGCGAAAAAGAGTGTTGAGATGCTACATAGAACCTGTACTTTTATATGGATGTGAAACTTGGACAATGAGCAGTCAAGCTGAAAAACATCTGATGGCTGCAGAAATGTGGTTTCTGGGACAAATGCAAAGAATACTATGGACAGACAGAAAAACCAATGACCAAGTACTACAGGAGATAAATGAAAATCGTAAATTGGTTAGAGACATTAGACGTAGACAGTCAAAATGTTTTGGACATGTTATGAGAAGAAATGGATTGGAGAACTTAATGACAACTGGCAAGATCAAGGGGAAAAGACCAAGAGGAAGACCGAGAGGAAAATACCTGGATGGCTTGGCCACATGGCATGGTCGATGCAGGAACACTGAGCTGATCGACGACTCTGGTGATCGAGTGAAATGGCGAGTCATGATCGCCCACGCTTTCCGGCATGGCACATGATTGATTGATTGATTGAGATTTAGTAGCACGTGTATAGACTACAGCTGAGCTCAAATCAAGCGAAAAACAAAATCTAGTAGCAGTGAACAAGTGGTTTCAGAGAAACATTTTTTTTTTAAATATCAAAGGCAGAGATAAAACCTAATGAGCAAGTCTTGCAAGAAACAAATGAAAACCATAAAGTGATTTAAGAAATCAGGCGTAGAAAGTCAAGATCTATTGGTTACATTATAAAAAGAAATAAACTATGTAACTTGGTGACAACTGGGGAGGATCATAAGGGCAAGGCAGAGAAGTAAATAACTGGATGGCTTAGCCACATGGCATGCTCCAGACAAAACGACGGAGCTGATCTACGACTCCGGTGATAGTGCGAGATAGCGAAACTCATGACCGCTCACGCTTATCGGCATGGCACATGATGGTACTGCATTAGGGCAAAATGACACCGTGGGCTGTCCATCACTGTATACTATTGTTCCAAACACACGCACACTCACACACACACACACACACACGCACACACACCTACACACACACGTGTACAACTCTACTTGTGGTACCAAAGACACACCAATTAGGCATGTAACAATATTTAACAGAGCCAGACTGAATCGTTTAGAACAAGCTTCAGTCACACATCAAATATTTACTTCTCAGCTCATCTTGCCCGCGGTATGGAGGTACCACGCAATATGCTTTAATGTATTTAATTGCACCTTTAGGAGTCCCAGGATTTTCCTACCTGTGTTATTAATTCAAACAAACATTCTGACGGTTTCAATTCCAAAATGGAGGCAGTACGACAACCATTTGAAGCATGTTAAGTAATGTACAAAATTTACATGGCGAGTCCACCTTATATAACACTGTGCTGGAAATGGCTGGCTGGCTAGCTAGCGAAGTTGATAGCGAACTACGCAGGTAACGTCATAAACACGGTAGGTCGCTGGTACGACGACAGGTCTTGTCGCCTGCCAGAGTGAAGGAAACATTTTACCTATATCCCATTGCTCTCAGGCCTACCAAATGGTATGACGCTATGATATAACAAGCCCATGGCTTCTGAAACGTTTTTTTTTTAAAGTTGCATATCCTTTACAGGACGTTGCAGTCAACGCCAGATTTTACTGCCATTGTTTATGTCTTGGCAAGCTTTACGTTCAGTAATTTGCAATTGCTTTCTGAACGACCGGCTCCCATACCAACACGTTAACACCAGCGAGACACGGTCTGCTGTCAAATCGGTCACCGCTGTGTTTCGAAAGCGGATTAGCGGCATTACGAATCGCGTCCGTAACGCCATCGCCACGGAGGAAGAAACATGTTAGATGTAAATATATAGAATGATGGGCGGCGGGCCAGCACAAGAGAGAAGGTGGGTTAGTTGTTTGGGGCATCTACCTCTTTAAAACAAGCGAAACGTTTCAATTCCAAACTCAAAGATAGAGAGTATCCGTGGGACCATTTCTCTAGGCAATGCTGGTGGGTTGGGAAACCAGCAAGCGGACAGTCTGGCTGGTTGTAAACCACTATATGGGATATTTGTGCACGATAAGGTATATGTGGACATGGTCATTTGAATATAACGTTGAAGAAGAAATGCATTATCACGGTTTGGAGAGATGGTGCGCAGGACAGAAAGTGACCGAATGATCTGGTCGACACTCGCTACAGATGTTTAGTAGTTTGATTCACGTGTTTCTTTGGGCAGAGCTTAGTAGAAATAACTGTTTGTAGTTGTTTTTAATAGTTTCACAAGGTCGAGCCAAGTAGGAATAACTGTTTGTAGATGTATGCCTGAGCTAAGTAGATATAATTGTTGGTAATTTAATGTCTTTGTTTCAAAAGTTGATCTAATTAAATATAACAGATGATAATTTAATCCTTTTCCTCTTCTTCTTCGACTCATTCTCCTCCTCATTCTACTTTTCCAACTCCTCCTCGTCCTTCTTCTTCTTCTTCTTCTTCTTCTTCTTCTTCTTCTTCTTCTTCTTCTTCTTCTTCTTCTCGCTGTTGTATTTCTGTTGTTGTTATCTTCTTATTCTTCCTCTTTTGCTTTTACTACTACTATTACTATTAGTAGTGGCACCTTGCCATCTTTAGCGACGAAAATATGTGGACTGGATCTGAAACTCCATCGCATAATGCCTGGGCTGGATTCAGAGAACATGTGGTGCCCATGCAGCATGATCCCTCTCTCGGTCATGCCTTGTTTTCTCCAGAGGAAAGGATGACCAGTACGTCTGGAACAAGGTAGGCTGCAGATGCTGCACTGCTACTACTACTACTACTACTACTACTACTACTACTACTACGACTACTACTGCTACTACTACTGCTGCTGCTACTGACTACTACTACTACAGCTACTGCTACTACTGCTATTGCTGCTGCTGCTACTGCTGCTACTACTGCTGCTGCTACTACTACTACTACTACTACTACTACTACTACTACTACTACCACCACCACCACCACTACTACTACTACTACTACTACTACTACTACTACTACTACTACTACTACTACTAGTAGTACTACTACTACTACGACTACTTCGACTACTACGAGTACTACTACTTCTTCTTCTACTACTACTACTACTACTACTACTACTACTACTACTACTACTACTTATACTGCTAGTACTATTACTACTGCATCTACAGGGTGTATTTTTAATTACCGTGCAGTGTTTGAAAATATTGCCGGTCCACGTTTTGTATTTACCTATTATGCTGCATGGATTTTACAGAGGGTGAATACAAAACGTGGACCGGCAATATTTTCAAACACCTCACAGTCATTAAATATGCACCCTATACTACAACAACCGCCACTACTACTGCTACCACAACTACCAAGACTTCTTCTGCTTCCAATGTCACGCTAACATCGTCTTCCACTCACCTACCAGACGCCAAGTTGTACTCACCCTGATAAAGCTGGCATTAATGTAGTCCCCGCCGACATCATCTAGCAGGCTGGTGTCGTACTGACATAACATCACTCGGTTGTGGTCATCTGGGAATGAGGAAACAGATGACAGTCATTCATGTCGCGTGCACTGCACGCCCAGCACGTCACTATCTGAGCTGTAGTTTTAGAACATTAGTTTACCCCTGGCACTGCTCCAGACTTTGATAATTAGGAGTACATTGTTCAAAACAATGTTTTCTTGTCGTGAATTTGAATAACGTAGGCACAAACAAGAGATTGCATAACTTATCGCCTGGTATATTCGTTGCGTCGCGTCAGTTGCATACTGAAGAACTCACGCAATATAAAGATACATTCTTCAATTGTGTCGAATTGAAGGTGTCATTAATAGCCAGGCCGCTCTTTCACATGAAACTAGAACTATCTGAAACGGATAGAATTGGTACACATCTCTCGCGTAGCATTACATGTTTTATTAATGTATATTAACCATGAATAGTTACTCAAACACTCAAACACAACAGAACATCATGTTCGTTTCTATATTGTCTAATGTGTTGTACCATGTTCTCCCTATAATTAAGTCAATTCTGTTTTTAAAAGTTGCATATGCTTTACATGACGTTGCAGTCAACATCAGCATTTTACTGCCGTTTTGATGTCTTATCAAGTTTTGCGTTCAGTAGTTTGCCATTGCTTTCTGAACGACCGGTCCCCATGCGAACACGTTAAACCCAGCGAGACACGGTCTCTGCCAAATCAGTTACCGCTGTATTTCGAATGAGGGTAAGCGGCATTACGAATCGCTTCCGCAACGCCATCGCCACGGAGAAAGGCAATTCATTCAATACTTGTACATGTACTTTTCTCTCTGTTCGAATGGCCTCAGTGGTTTCCCATTACTGATATTTCTTTACATTAATGATCTAGAGACGTGTTGATGCCTCCTTAAAGTTGTATTCGTCAACGCTAACAGACAGAGATGTTAGATGAAGGAAACATCAGGCAAGATGATTTTCATAACCACGAGGCAATTTTTGGAAGTCAGAAATAATTAAATCAAGCAACACCAGGCGGGTTTTAGACAAAACAGATCAACAATAGATCAGATATTTATCTTACGACAAATAGCCGAGAAACATTGGGAATATAAAAGAGATCTCCATAACATTTTGTGGATTTTAAAAAGGCTTATAATAGTGTCCATAGGAATAGTCTATGGAATGCTATGCAGGAATTTGGAATACCAAGGAAGTTAATCAACATGACCAGACTATGCATGGAAGATACTTATAATATAGTAACATATAAAGCCATGAAATCAGACCCCTTCCAAATAACATCTGGCTTGAAACAGGGTGATGCACTATCGCCGCTACTCTTCAATCTGGCTCTAGAGAAAGTTGTAAGGAAGGTAAAGGAGGAATGTGATATTGGAGGAACATCCAAGCTGCTTGGTTATGCAGATGATATAGATATTATAGGGCAAAGTGAACAAAAGACATTGGAAATATTGACTCACTTAAAGGAAAAAGCCCAACAGATGGGGCTGGTTATCAACCAAGATAAGACAGAATATATGGTAATTTCAAGAGACGGAATGGCTAAAAGTTCTGGCCACATACAAATAGATAATATGACCATTAAAAGAACGGAAACATACAAATACCTGGGTACAATCTTCAACTGCTCCAACATCATAAGGGAAGAAATACAAACTAGAATCAACTATGGAAATAAGATATACTATGCACTACAACATCTACTAAAATCAAAGGCGCTATCTCGTAACACCAAAATCACAATATACAAAACACTGATCAGACCAGTTGTGCTGTATGGCTCTGAAACCTGGAGTACAACGAAAAGAGACGAAGCCTTGTTACACACCTTTGAGAACAAAATTTTAAGACGCATCTTTGGACCCATTAGGGATACACAAAGTGGAGAGTGGAAAAGAAGAAGTAACAAAGACATTTATGATCTGTTTAAGTCCCCGCTAATCACTGGTATCATGAAGGCTAATAGACTACAATGGCTGGGGCATATAGAAAGAATGGAAGATAATAGGGAAACAAAACTCGCTTACACTCAGGAAATAAATGACCGCAGACCCCGAGGTAGACCAAGAAGGCGGTGGAGAGATAATACATGTACAGACCTACAAGCACTTGGAATCAACGACTGGCAAGAGAAGGTCCACCAGAGAGACGAATGGAGACGGATTGTATCTGCAGCAAAGAACCTCAATGGCTCGGAACGCTGAAGAAGAAGAAGTGTCTTTGTAGAACAGAAGGTCTAAATAATATGATAGATCAATGCGCATGTTCCGAAAAGTTGTGGTGGGTTCTGCACGTAGACTGGACAGAATGGATGAGGAGGTCTGCTGACCGTAGAGTCACCATCAGTTTATTTTAGGGATAAGTGGGAGTTGAGGGAAATGAACGAGATGATAAACTTGCTGGTTCTGCATCCCCTGCAGATGGCCAGCCCATGTATCGTGCCGATGTTATTAATGCCCTTTGAGAAATGTCGAGAGCGGAGGAATTTGACATAATTGAATCCACATCATTATCCAGAATGAGAGACTTGGGAGTAAGAGTTGGCACGACCAGACACGAGAAGCACATCTGGAGATCGGGGAGCCTCGTCAACCAACACATAACTGGCACCACTAGCCCCCGGACGCTGGTTCATTTGTTAAGCAAGGGGGAGGGGGCTCCTTAACACCTATGAACTTGTCCGGGTTGCAAGGATGACACCCTAACAGATAATAGATATCGGAATATGATCTAATCATTAATACGGAACTCGCAAGCAGAAATACACAACTGCCAGCGAATTAGCAGAGAAGAAATTATGCTGGCGCTGAAAACAACACACGCCAAGAAAACATCTTTGTTGTATAATTAGACATTTTTAGTCCCCGGGGAAAACCTGGAGAAAATAATTACAGGCAGGTGTTAATAATATTGAGAGGGCATGGGGGTAGATGAGTAACTCATGATTAAGGTGCTTACATTTTCCAAATTGACGGGACAACCTCAAGACCCACGTCTGGACAGGCTGACATAGCGGGGTGGAGTAAGGTTCTGGAGATATTCAAGGCAGACAAGACAACGCAAGTGACGTTTGAGAATACACAATACATACAGTTAGTGGGACGCAGAGGTGTTTCCAAGGCACCAGGGCCGGGTTATATACTGGCCAAGACCTATTGACGCGTCCTCGTCGAGCGTCCTGGGCAACAGGTCCCTTCGGGGTCCTGGCTGAAGTCAATAGGATCGCCGATTCCTCCGAAGTCGGAGAGTGTCTGCCTGTATGACGAGGAACCACCAGTCTGCACACCAATAAGCCAGACATGGGACAACGGATACTCACGCAAAACTCAGGTCCTGTATGACATCACACTGATGTTGGACAACAGGATGCCTTCATCCGACATACAGGACTTTGCGTTGGAGCTCAAGCCAACGAACACAAGCAAGCAAGCAAACATACAGTTAGTTACGTGTAACTTCTGCGAGCAAGTGAGAGATAATACACACAGACACAGTGCATACCTTACAACGAACTCCGTCACACGTAAATCACACGGAGAGAGGAGGGTGAATTCAGCGATTATAACAAAATAGTAATAATATGAAGAATAGTTATACCACGACACAAAGAAATCGACGTTTCGATCATAATAATCTTCATGAGGAACATCACAAAAAGCTAACAAGAAAAACATGAAATTAGAACATTTAATTGGGTTCCTTCAGGAGACCTTTGTTCCTAACCTCGGTAAGATGTGGATTCTTTTCTGCCGGGGCAAAAAGAAAACCCCAACCTGCACAGTTCGCGACCACCGCACTAACCAGGCAGCCATAGTACCCCAAGCTCAAGACCACCCTGTCCTACACCGCCAGGTACAATAGGCAGTAGATGACAGTTACATTAAAACTTCAAACGTGAACAGAACAAGTATAGGTACGAAACGTTGCTAGGCCCTTGCACAACCTTCATTTACTCCAACTACTAATGTCTCCATCAGCATGGAGATTCATCATTGGCTACTGAAGAAGGTGACAGAGTACTTGTGGAAATTCCCGGAGTGCAATGATGATTCTAGAATTCATGTTTGTTTTTTGTTTTTTTCAAATTAGCGGGAAAGAACTAAGAATTGTGGCATGATTTTGGAAACAACATTTTACCACAACAGCTAGTAATGAAGTAGGTCAATAGCACCCAAACAAGAGAGATCTGTGGCAGTGATGTGTAATATATCTCGATCATTCTTCCTAAATAAAGAAAGTATTATTTGCCAAATAAATCACAAACAGCCGAGTGTCGAGTGTCTAGCTGGTCATGCGTCGAAGTACACCTGTTCCTGCAGTGAGGCGCTGTCGCCATTTGGAGGTGACAGGTTCGAATCCCGGTCGGTAACTATAGCGTTCACATTTTATGTAGTCTAGTGCGTCCTCTAGTCTCTACTTCTTTCTTCTCCTTCTGTGAGCGCCAAAAAATACTACGTGTGTTTATTTATGTAACAAACAGCCAAAGGATGCTGAGGTTGAATGCGGCGTCCTGTAAAGAATATGCAGTCTGTAGGTATTAATAATGGCAAACTACTGAACGTAAACTTTGCCCAGGAATCACGAACAGCGAAAATGCTGGGGTTGCCTGCTACGTCCTGTGACGGACATGCAACTAAAGAAAAAAAAAGTATTATTAGCAATTAAAAGATTTATGAGGAAATTCGACCCCGTAGGAAGAAACATCAACAATATACGATGTACAGATGATACAATACTGATTAGAGAAGTTAGACGTAGACAGTCACAATTCTTTGGTCACGTTATGAGAAGACATAAATTAGAGAACCCGGTGACAACTGGCAAGATCGAAGAGAAGAGAACAAGAGAAGGACAGAGAAGTAAATCCCTGGATGGCTTGGCCACGTTGTTTTTTAGAGACAGGAACGCTGAGCTGATCCACGACTCTGGTGATCGAGTGAGATGGCAAATACTGATTTCAGACATTGAACGGGATCTGCTGCATTTAGTTTATGCTTTTGATGTACACTGTGCAACTAGGGTTCGCATTAAATTGTAAGAAAACATAAATTATGGCCATCTGCAAGAAACAAGAAATACCACAGTATAATAGTCAAGAAATTAGAGAATTCTTAAACCGTTGAATACGTAGCTTTGAACAGTCGTAATATCTGACGGGAAATGCCTTGAAGAGAATAGACAAGAATCACCATTGCAACAGACGCCTATTGCAAGATGGAAAGCACACTTGTGAATAAACAGCTCTCTTCTGCCATGAAAAAAAAAATAGTGTTGAAGAGTTGCACAGAAAGCCTACCGTTGTAAGCCACGGACAATAAGCAGGCAAGCTCATACACTTCTAATGATAAGAAACAAATGTGGTGTATGGGGAAGCTATACAGAATATAATCAACGGACAAGGGAATAAAATTAATTAGGCAGTCAGTCAAAAAGCAATTGGAATTCGTAAAATGATCAGAGAAATTGGAACGAGACAGTCAAGATTTTTAGAGCGCGTTATATAAGGAAAAGGGGGTGGGGGTGGGGGGGGGGGAGAAAACTTGAAAACTTAGTGACAACTTGCAAACTTAACGGGAAAAGGGCAAGGGGAAGACACATAGATAAATCATTTAATATATTCAATACATGACTAATTCTGCTCAAGAACGGAGGCCTGATCCAAGGCTGACGAAGAGTCACCGTCAACATTTAACTGCATGGCACATAATGATGATGATGGTGATGCTGATGGGGATGAAGATAATAATAATGATGATTGAAGAAGAAGAAGAAGAAGAAGAAGAAGAAGAAGAAGAAGAAGAAGAAGAAGAAGAAGAAGAAGAAGAAGAAGAAGATGATGAAGAAGAAGAAGAAGAAGAAGAAGAAGATGATGAAGAAGAAGAAGAAGAAGAAGAACAAGAACAAGAACAAGAACAAGAACAAGAATAAGAAGAAGAACCAGAAGAACAATAAAACGAAGAAGAAGAAGAAGAAGCAGAACAAGATTACGAGGAAGAAAAGGACACGCGACAAACATATCTACAAGCATAGCTACTGCCCCTATCGAAGCACTCAATTCAATGGAACATTTATATTCAAAATGGTTTTAGAACATTCCCGCCTGCACTTACACTGTAGTTAGTACTCATCGTTTTCCCGTGTGCTAGTCTGAGAGTATCAAGAGTTTCCACATGAAAACGATTTCCCGTAACGCAAACAGTCTGCCACAATTTCTTACAACGGGGCTTTGAAATGTCAGAAAACTGCCAGGAAGCAGAAAATGTACATCGTCTGTAGTGATGACATATTATGTTCAAACTTAAGCGCCAATTCAGCATTCTCGTTGATGGCTGCAGTTTGCTGTTGAGAAGTCATACAACAAACTCGTGCTTTTCTATGATAATTGTCACGATAATGACGGCAGCTATGTGGACAAAAAGGTCGTGCCTGTGAGTCTCAGGCAGTCCATTAAGTGGGATTGTGTTATGTTATGTTATGTTATGTTATGTTATGTTATGGTGCGGTAAATTATGTTGTGTTATATTATGTTTTGTTGTTACGTTATGTTATGTCTAAATGACGGGACACCCACTAGGCTAGCAATGAGACCGGGGGACCCTGACACGGCCATCGACCTGGCGCTTGTATCCCAAGAGGCGGAATCAGATATAAAATGGAGCGTCCTTGCAGACCATGGAAGTGACCACCTCCCCTGTTCTGTGCTGATACCTAAGTCCTGCACAGTTAAGGCTATAAGAGCTCGCAGGGCATTCAGTTATGATCGCGACCACTCTTCGCTCTTGGGGCGTCTTAGATCACAGGGAAGTTCTAAACCAACAAGAAGAATTTTCACCCAACCACCATGGTGGACACCAGAGGTCGAGAATTCATGCAGGGAAAAGAGGGCGGCCATAAGGAATTGGCAGAGGGTGCGGAGAGCAACCAATTCAGTTGACACAGAATTGGGAGAGGCTGAAAGGTATAAACAAGTAAAGGTGCCGGATTTTAAACTCCAGGCAGTTGAGGCAAAGAGGATACAGTGGGAACAGTTTATCAATGAAGTCGGTGGGGATGTGATATTGGGGAAATTCTGGAGGCTGCACCGGCAGATGTAGAGACAGATGATGCCTGGTACACGTGGCACTGTTTATGATGATAACAACCGACCTATGACAACTGACAAGGACAAAGGGGAGACTCTTCTTGTGCGATTTAAAAAAAAAGACAGATCAGCAAGATAGGGATATTAGAGATAACGTCAGAGAAGCATTGTCACTGGTCACTAGGAATAAGGACTGTGAGATTAAAGTGGAGGACATTAGACGGGTACTGAAAGGGCTAAAGACACAGCGCCAGGTCCAGATGGGGTGAGGTACTCCCATATGAGGAACATAAATGATGGGGACTTGGAGGAGATGGCTCTTTATTTCAACCTAAGCATCAATACGGCGGAAATACCCCACGATTGGCTGCATAGCTACCTGGTCCCCCTCCCAAAGCCAGGTAAGGATCACTCCAGACTTAATGGATACCGAATCATAATCCTGCAAAACACGTATGGCAAAGTCCTCGAAAACATAGTAGCACGCAGGCTCCAGCAACATTTGGAAAGTCGGAATATGCTTCCCCAAGGACTCGGGAGCTACCGGCCGGGAAATGACACAAGGGCCAATACTGCAACTTTTGCGTTCGATGTCTATGAGGGCTTCCAGGATAAAAAGGAGACAGTTGCGGTAGCTTTTGACCTGGAGGATGCGTATAACAGGGTTAGGTATGATCGGTTAATACACACACTGTTGGACATGGAGTTCTGCCCTTGCCTTGTTAGATGGGTTGCTGCAGTCCTTTATGAGCGTAAGGTTGCACTGCGCATGGGACACTGGACTTCTGACCCCTGTACTATTACACCTGGGTTGTCGCAGGCATTTGCCTTGTCCCCAGTGCTCTTTAATGTCTACACCAGCAAAATCGCAGCTATTGAGACACCAGGTGTGGGTAGAATCTTGACATTTGCAGATGACGTGCTGGTGTACAGACAGGGCAGAGACCGTTCCAGTTTGGCGAAAGAATTACAGGTGGCGGTAAACAGGGTGGCGGAGTTGTGCAGGGACGCACGGGCCATTATAAACCCAGACAAGGCATCGGTTGTGTGGTACTCCTTGGATAACCGGATCGTCAAGGCAGACTTCCCAGTTATTATGTTGAATGGATGTCCTCTTAGACTAGAGAGTAAATTGAAGTACTTGGGTATCACCTTTGAGAGGTGTTTGTCTTTTAAGGATCATGTGGAGGCTTTGGTGGTGAAGGCTGGTAGGGGACTTAATGCATTGAGGGCTATGGCAGCAACCGGGGTAGATCAGAGGATGCTGTACAGGCTCTTTCAGCACATAATAATTTCTGTCATTGAGTATGGTTTGGGGCTGCTGACAGTATCAAAGAGCCAGCTTGAAAGGTTGGAGCGCATACAGAATGCTGCCATGCGGTTAATCCTGGGGTGCACAAAGGACACACCAATTATATGCATGAGGCATATCCTGGCGCTACCAACAATGACGGATAGACATAGGGTCCTTCAGGCCAAATGGTACCTGAGAGTTGCCGCAGACAGGGATCACCCGCTGCATGCAGCAATGGATATGGTTAAGGGTCATAGACTAAGACGAGGCAGGTCCTGGATGGCACAGGCAGAACTTTCTATAAGTCAGGTGTGTGATCTAGAGACCATCAATTGTGAAAGAGAGTGGGTTGAAGTTCCGGAAGACATGACGGACTGGCACAATGTAATAATAACACTGGGTCGTGAGTGCAGAGAATGGGCAGCGGGCCGCACTGAGTTTGAAGTGCAACAGCTGATCCAGAGCAACACACATCAAGGTAACATAGTCATCTACACCGATGGGTCAGTGGTGAGAAACAGACGTAGTGGCTGGGGCTTTATTGCAAAGGCTAATGGGCGAGTCTTGAGAAAGGAGAGTCTGGCATATGAGAATACGACCTCCAGCATGAGAATGGAGGTGGAGGCAGTAACAGCGGCATTCCGGTGGCTAGAGGAGACTACTGCAACACACGTTGTATTCATTACGGATTCAAAGAGTATGCTTAGCAAGGTGGAGAAAGGAATGTTTCGCGTGGAATGGCTCTCGTCGCTTCAGAGGTCACACATTGTGAGAATTGTATGGATATTTTGCCCTGGCCATGCGGGTGTACGGGGGAATGAACAGGCTGATAGTTATCTTATGTTATAGCAGGCTTATAGCTGTAACGGTTAGGAAGTTAAGCTGACATTGGATGAGCGCGGTCAGCTTGACCAGGATTTGATACTTGAGCATACCGTTCGCTACCGGAAAGGGTACCTAATGATACCTCTTTAGACCAGCACAAACGGAAACTACCAACTAAAGCTAAATGCAGGCCGGGAAAAGGGGTCGAGTCGAAAGGTTATCTATTCCTCATTGCACACGAGAAATGTGATGGTTCTGACACTTCACATGTCCCCAAAAGGTTACTGCTACATTTTTATTTGTTTGTTGGTTATGTTACATGCTATGTCGAAAGACGTCAGTACATATTGGAGTATATGCATCACACCAATGATACAATAAACAACAATAACCATGTTCCTTAATTCAAGCTAGAGGGTGTATTTTTAATAACTGTGCAGTGTTTGAAAATATTGCCGGTCCAAGTTTTGTATTTACCTATTATGTTGCATGAAATTTACAGAGGGTGAATACAAAACTTGGACCGGCAATATTTCTCGTACACTGCACAGTCATTAAAACTACACCCTATATAATCACATGTTTCGTTATATTAAAACAATGTTGGTATTTAGTGGTATGGTTGACCAGGATTCGATACTTGGGCTAGCAGTTCGTTACAGGAAAGGGTACCGCATGATACTCTGTGACTACCACAAAGGGAAACTACCAACTAAAGCGTAAATGCAGGCCGGGAAAAAGGATGGGGGTGAAAAGTGACCTATTCCTCCGTGTGTATAAGACATGTGATGGCTCTAACACTTCATATTTCCCCAAAAGATTTCTGCTACAGAACCTATGTATTTTGCTTGTTGGTTGGTTATGTTACATGCTATGTCGAAAGACGTCAATACATATTTGAGTATATCCATCAAAACAATGATACAATAAACACCAATAGCCATCTTATTAATTCAAGCTGTAATAACGAGGGGAAGTCAATATGTAAATCACAAATGGCTGTAGAAAAATAAATAACTATGAAAACAACTTGAAACAAGTTTATTTTTATACATACATTGTCCCTTTATTTCTCAACGTAATTTTAACCAACACTGATGCACTTAACCTATCGTTTTATCAGTCCTCGAAAACCGGCTGCATAGAACTGCGTACTCTGTTTTCTAAACAACGTTTTCACTTCACATTCAACTTCGACGTCATTCGCGAAATGTCTCCCGCCAAAGTGAGTTTTCATTGGACCAAAATGATGGAAATCGCTAGGAGCTAAGTCGGAGCTGTAAGGTGGATGGTCCAGAACTTCCCACCTTAGTTGGTTAAATTTCTCCTGAGTTAATCGAGCCGTATGTGGTCTGGCATTGTCATGAAGAAACAACACTCCTCTAGTGAGCAGTCCTGGACGTTTTCTTCGAATTGCATCATGAAGCATCGATACAACTTCACAGTACGATTCAGAATTCACATTGTCACCTTTCTTCTAGAAATTGTTTAAAAGCACCCCTTGACAATCCCAGAACACTGTCAGCATAATCTTCCCTGCTGATGGCGTAACCTTGAATTTTTGGACACAAGGCGAAGAAGAATGTTTCCATTGCATTGAAGCACGCTTTGATTCGGGCTGGTAGTGATGCACCCATTATTCGTCCCCAATAATAATCCTGTTCAGCATGTCTTCTCTTTAATCTTCGTATCGACAGAGATGATGCTAGGACAGGCCAAATCGGTTCATGTTGTGTTCCTCCTTCAATTGTCTGGGTGTCCACCTTGAGTACACTTTCTTACATTTCAATCGATCATGCAATATGCTGAATGCTAAACCAATGAGCACCCTACTGCAGATGTTACAGAGTCTGTCGTTACTCGCCTGTCACCTCTAATCATCTTCTCCACCCGCTGCATGGATGCTTCTGTTGCAATCTCAACAGGACGACCAGAACGGATTTCATCAACAAGTTTAGAGCGTCCTTGAGAAAATTTTTCTACCCAGCTATGCACCACTTTACGGGACAAACATTTGTCAGCATAAACAGGAAGCATTTTCTTATGAATGTCCTTTGCAAGTCCTTTTGCCCACAAAAAAAGACAACAGGACGTTGCTCTTTGGTTGTACACTCCGTAAGTACAGTCGCCATTTTGTTTATGCGCTGTGCATGCACATGAGACACCTAACGCCACCTGACGAACGGGAATATACAGTTGGATGTAGCTGTCACCTAATGCCACATGTAGAAAACACCAACTAAATTTACCTGCCATCCCATAGAACTGTGTGACTTACTTACTGAATAGCCCTTGTACATTTTTCGTAATATTAGAATAATTTTGGTTTTAGTATTATGTCTTAGAAGTTTTCTTGTTGATGTCCCAATAAAGTAGAATAATAATCGGTATATTAACTTGGTATTCTGGGAAATCAAATAGTAGAATTATGATCGTGTATTAACTTGACAATCGGGGAAATCAAATATTAGAATTATAATCGTTGTATTAACTTGACATTCGGGGAAATCAAATAGTAGCATTATGATCGTTGTATTTACTTGATATTTTAGGAAGCCACGTTGAAGAATTATTATCCTTGTATTATCTTGACATTCGAAGACATTATATATCCCTCTATGGACAATGATACCTTCTTCAGTAGCTTATTTACATGATGTCTAATTCCAACACTGTATGGAGGGAACATTAGGTAATCAAGGCTAAAAGACTCCCTGGGATTCACGCTGAGAACCGACAACACAAACGCTTTTCACACAAAGGCACAGGTACTTACAAGGCACTACTTCCTTCCATCTGTTCTTCTTTGATACAGCCTCAGCCTTGCCCACGGCGATTGGAAACAGTGGTAAGCTTGGCAGCCTCTGTAAGTGCATACAAGGAATATTTGCTAGAATCGGCAACTTTGAAATCAAGGAAACAATGGTAGTTCTGGTAATCTCTACGAATAAATAGATATAAACAATTTTTTTTTTGTTTGTTTTGGTTTACGTTTGCTCTTTTTGAATTCAAGCGTAGTCCGTCCATACACCTGCTACTACTTCTAGTACGTTGAATTTAATGTTACGTAAAGATTAGGTTTCCCTATTGCAAGTGTTCCTCGCCATCAGACCAATCCAGTCCGATTTTTTGAGGTACTTATAATCTACGTCCCCAAGTCAAGGACGAACAGTCAAACATTTTACTCCAACTGGCCGGTTTAGTTATTAAACCAGACACCTCTGCATCAGCACACCGGGAGTTTAAGAGCGAGCACTCTTATCTATTCGGTCATGCTGACCTCGGAAAACAATTTTATAACTGGTAAGCTCTGTGAATACATGTATAGAAACATTGCTACAACTGGCAACTTCTATAATACATACATAGAAACATTGCTAGAAATGACACCCTTTGTGAATACATACATAGAAATATTGCTAGAAATGGCAACCTCTGTGAAAATATACATAGAAATATTGCTAGAACTGGCAAACTCTGTGAATATTTTGATTGAAACATTGCTAGGACTGATAACCTCTGTGAAAACATAGAACAAACATTGCTAGAACTGATAACCTCTGTGAAAACATAGAACAAACATTGCTAGAACTGATAACCTCTGTGAAAACATAGAACAAACATTGCTAGAACTGACAACCTTTGTGAAAACATAGAACAAACATTGCTAGAACTGATAACCTCTGTGAAATCATAGAACAAACATTGCTAGAACTGATAACCTCTGTGAAAACATAGAACAGCCATTGCTAGAACTGATAACCTCTGTGACAACATAGAACAAACATTGCTAGAAATGGCAACCTCTGTGAAAATATACATAGAAATATTGCTAGAACTTGCAAACTCTGTGAATATATTGATTGAAACATTGCTAGAACTGGCACCCTCTGTGAAAAATAATATTTACCTCTCCCTAAATAATATGGCTGTCTATAGCCTCCTACAAAACTTCACCATCATTTTTCTGGTCAACAATGTCATCGAGGAAGGAAACTAGTCCCCTAAACATATAATACCATGACCTATATTTTGGGGTGTTTTGTTTGCGGACACCATGATATTGAAAGTTTCATTCGCGTAGAGGCTGATTTAGTCTGAAGCTGATATTAGCTTGGCCCCATTCCTGTAAGCAAATAATAATACATTGATTTCCATTTCTATAAGAAGTGTGTTCGACATGTGGGTATTGGTTTTCTACCATCAACATGGATTATTGATGTTACTTGTTCGCTATTTCAACAAGTTTCGATTTCCAGCTCTGCGGCTTTTTACACGTGGTCTACTGACATAGTTTATCGCCCCGGTTTGAGACACCCGATCCACTACTCTTGGATCAGGTTTTTATTTATTTTTTTGGTTGCATATCCCTTACAGGACGTTGCGGTCAACACGAGCAATTTTAAGCTGCTGTTGATGTACTAGGCAAGTATTTACGTTCAGCAGTTTGCCATTGCTTTCTGAACGACTGGCTCCCATACCAACACGTTATAATACAACGCGACACGGTAGTGCTGCACAAATCAGTCCCGGCTGTGTTTCGAACGCCTGGTAAGCGGCTCTGGAACAGCGTTCGCAATGATTTGGCCACGGAGCCGGTGGTTAGTATATACCAATTCCCAAAAATACAAAACATCAGAGATGTCAACATGACTATATGGATGCGAGCGCTCGGTCTTAAACTTACGGTGTGCTGCTACCGAGGTAGTAGGTTCAGCCTATACACCAGTCAGTTGGACTAATATGTGGACTTCTCGTCCTTGAATTGGGGACGTAAATTACAAGTACCTCAGAAGTAGTTGGTTAGCAAAAATTAGTCTTGTGCGCTAGAAGTTCTTTCACGTCTGACTACGCTTGAACTCAAGGCCACCGATGGCAAAAACAGAAGAACGCAAGAACAGAACATGATAAACATCAGATCATCTCACGTCGGACGTGGAAGATGTTAATAGTTCTGCATCTACCTCTTACCCATACCCCGACTCTGTCAACTGGAGTAGTGGGCGGCATTTTGACAGCTGGGGACCAAGTCCAGAAGTCGGTATTATGAGTTGGAGACCGAAGTCAGGAGTCAGCATTACAAACACAAGACCAAAGTTAGAAGTCACATTTCGAAGTGAAGACTGAAGTTAGTAACACTATCAGAAGTTGAGGTTTGAAGTCAGGAGTTAGTGGTTCAAATTGGGGACGAAGTAAGGAATCGGTGTTTCAAGCTGAGGACAGAAGTCTTAAGTCAGTGTTTTAGTATGGTGTCAGAAGTCAGGAGTTAATGTTTCACACTGGGGATGAAGTAAGGAATCGGTGTTTCAACCTGAGGACAGAAGTCTTAAGTAAGTGTTTCAGTATGAGGTCGGCAGTCAGGAGTTAATGTTTCAAACCGGGGGAGAAGTAAGGAATCGGTGTTTCAAGCTGAATATCGAAGTATAAAGTCAGTTTTTAAAGATGAGGTCGAAAGTCAGGAGTAACTATATGAAATTGAGGATCGAAGTTCGGAGTCAGTATAATAGGTTTAGTTTCGAAGTCAAGAATCAGTATAACTAGCTGAGTATCGAAGTCAGGAGTCACTGTAATAAGTTGTGTATCGAGTCTCGAATCATTATAACGATTTGAGTATCAAAGTCAAGAGTCACTATAGCAAGATACATATAGAAGTCAGAAGCCACTATTACAATCTGAGATCGAAATCAAGAGTCATTGTTACACATTGACTATCGAGGAAAATTGTCAGTGTTACAAACTGACGATCGAAGTCAAGAGTCAGCTGACGGTTACAGCCAGGAATCAATGTTACAGGCTGGGAACCGAAGTCAGGAATCAGTGTTAGACGCTGTGAAATATAACACAGAGCGCGTGCTAGAAGCTGGCGTGTTAAAATCAAGCCGTTGGAAGTTGTGAATGGAACAAACAATCCGTTCCCGGTGTTAATATTTAATGTTCCCACAGAACCGTCCTGCATTCAAACATGTTTACTGGCATCCAATTTCTTTATTGATGTGTCCTACTTCCGCGTCTAATTGTGCCCTGGTGTGATTCCTTCACTGTCGACATTTTCTCTTTTTTTTGGTTGACTTCTATAAACAAAACCTCTATTTCGAAGTTTGCACGACAATTCAAAGCAGCAAATTATTTGAAAAATCAATGTCAGGTAGGTAAGACTTGGGGTTTGATGTTGCTGAAACAGACATGGTTAAACGGTTATAATGACCTCTTTCCCAAGGCGAATGTGATTTTAAGGAGTGGTCGGTGAACCAGTCTAATGATTGTTATGATATGTAAATGAGTCATTAACATGTTGCAATGCCGGCGTTGTACTGTAATTGGTTTATAGTTGGCGCAAAAGTATGTCACTGTTTAATAACACGAATATTAGAATTTGTGTACGTGTGGGTCTATTTTGGGCAGTATGGTCATTGATGTCATCATTTGCAATCGGTGTAATATCAAATAAGCTAGGGACACCAGTCTGTGTCTAGCAGATATATTGGTATAACACCGCCTCGGTATTAGTAACACCACTTCTTGACCTATACTTATTACTCACTTAAACGGCACCGATCAATGTGGAATTTCCGAAATGTGATCAAGCTCGTTTCGTGAAAAGACGAAACTAAAAAACACACATACCGCTTTGTCTATTTGATATGTTACTTAACACTTAAACGGTCTCAATCACAAGCCCATTTGTATCTAACTATTGGTATTATTTATTTATTTTCATTCTATTCCTCCTTCCTATTATCTATGTTTCTCCACCTTGCATTTTTTAAGCTCCATGTCGTGTCGAGATGGAGATCATGTCTGTCCCAGCCTTCTGTCTCGAGTATTGTCAATTATTTCTGATAACGATGTTTCTCGATACCATGATGTCAAACTGTCCAGCATCTTCTCTCTCGGGTTTCCACCGTCTCTTCTCCCCCTTCAGTCTTGAATACCACTAGTATTTTCTTCGCCCTGTTGTCTTCAATGACTGTCGCGGACTATCCATACACATAGTTATGCATGTGTGTCTCTTCTACTCATAAAGGATAAGAGTGACACTGTCTCTGTAAATTCTTGTGTTTGCCGTTAGCATCAATGTTTACTGCTTTTTGTACATATACAGATAACTGTTTTCTCACATAA
Source organism: Cepaea nemoralis (assembly GCA_014155875.1). Classification (NCBI taxonomy): domain Eukaryota; kingdom Metazoa; phylum Mollusca; class Gastropoda; order Stylommatophora; family Helicidae; genus Cepaea; species Cepaea nemoralis. Next base: position 88,864 of record JACEFZ010012993.1, read on the forward strand.
TCAATTTATATGAGCAACAATGATTAAATCTGTTTTGAATAGTGTTTTAGCACACTCACAGCATATCAATATATATATATATATATATATATATATATATATATATATATATATATATATATATATATATATATATATCATATGATCTATGTCAGGTCTTAGTCAGATATGACTGAGCTACCGTATAACAGTAGACGGTACTACCTGGTTTCTGTTAGCGCCGAACGTTGGGCGGCGCTTACCAAGCCCGACACCCCACATTGTGCCAACGGCTTCGGGCGGAAGAGCGCAATTGGGAGGGTACAAGCCTTACCCTGGTGCGAGGAAATGCAAGCTAAAGACAAAATTGTCATGGCATGGCAGACCAGGCCCTAAGCCTTGGTTGGCGACTGGTCTAGGATCGAAGCTCCAACAGGCGGACAGTTAGAGCATTGCTTTGCTGATCCGGCAGCTTCTGCAGCTTGTCTTGTTCCAGATGTAGGGGTGTTACCTTTCCTCTGGAGTGAACTAGGCAGGCCGAGAGAGGGATCATGCTGCATGGGCAACACATGATCTCTATATTTTAGCCCAGGCTTTGTGCTATGGAGAGGCAATAACTCCATCCCTGGTCTTAACTGGTCTCGGAATCAAAGCGAGAGGCAACTGTTACGGGTTATAAGTCCTTGTCAGTTGGCGTAGACATGGGGCGCCACGCGTTGCCTCTGACGGTGGGAGACACCTATAGGTGTCACTGATCAGCTACCACCCGCCTCAAGCTGGGCAACCCCCAGCCAATTGGGTGCTGATCCGCCACAGCCTGCCTGCTTCAATGGGTGCTTGGGGCTAGGACAAAATCTGAATCGCAGGCTGTAAAACCAATGCACCAGGTACAAACAAAAATAAAAATAGAAACCTCAAGCTACGGCTTGCAACCTGGAACGTGAGAACCATGTGTCCAGGATTTTCCACTGACTTGACCAATATTGACGATGTGAGAAAACGGCTGTGATTGATGCCGAACTCAATTGTCTTAACATTGATATTGCTGGCCTGCAAGAGACTCACCTCGCTGAGGAAGGGTCACTCAGGGAAAACAACTACACCTTTTTCTGGAAGGGTAGAGGGCAGGCAGAAAAAAGGCAACACGGTGTGGGCTTTGCAGTGAAGAATTCGCTACTGGGAATGATTGAAATTCCAGCAGGAGGAAATGAAAGACTATTATCCCTGCGCTTGGCAATCTCTTGTGGGTTTGCCACCATTATTACTGCATATGAACCGACACTCGATTCCTCTGATGATGCGAAGGATGTGTTCTATGAGGAGTTAGACTCCGTGATCAAGGCAGTTCCAAAATCTGACTACATTAATATGCTCGGTGATTTCAATGCTCGTGTGGGCAAGGACTCGAGTTCATGGCCAGTGTGCCTTGGAAAATACAACATCGGTCGCATGAATGAAAATGGGCAAAGGCTGCTGGAGCATTGCACCAGTAATGACCTATGTATTACAAACTCTTTTTTTAAAACAAAAGAGATGCATAAGGTCACATGGAAACATCCAAGATCCGGCCATTGGCACCAGCTGGACTTCATCATCACACGGAGACAACATCTGAACCATATATCATTGACTCGTAGTTACCACAGTGCTGACTGTGATACGGATCATTCTTTGGTTGTTGCAAGGGTTAGACTGAGACCAAAGAGAATCTACACAGCTAAACACAAATCTAGCCCCAGGATTAATATTATTAACACTCATGATCCTGAAAAGTGCTTTCAGTTTCAACAGCAACTTGAAGACGCTTTCACTGATACACCAGAAAATTGTACAGTAAATGAAAAGTGGGGTCAAATTAAGGAAACTCCTTATAAAACTGCCGTAAGGGTTTACGGCACTGTGGATCATAAGAGGCAGGACTGGTTTGCGGCCAACAGCGAGACTCTGCAGCCCTTGATTGATAAGAAGAAGAAAGCTCTCTTAAGAAACAAGGAAAGACCAACGCGTAACACTCTGAGTGAGCTAAGGCAAGCTAGGAAGGATGTGCAAAAGGCTGCCAGGCAGTGTGCAAATGATTATTGGATCAAGTTATGTGAGTCCATTTAAATCGCAAGTGATAAGGGAGACATAAGAAGCATGTATGAAGGAATAAAGAAAGCCTGTGGTCCAGTGATCAAAAGAAGTGCACCATTGAGAACCTTGACTGGAGAAGTCATCACTGATAAGAAACAGCAGATAGACAGATGGGTAGAGCACTATTTGGAGCTTTACTCAAGTGAGACCAAACTAGCGGATGATGCCCTCAATGCCATAGAGGCTCTACCAACTCTTGACCACCTGGACACACTTCCCACCATAACAGAAGTTAAGTGTACTATAAATTAACTTGCATCTGGCAAGGCTCCAGGTAAGGATGGGATTCCAATAGAGGTTATCAGGAGTGGGCAAGACACACTCACTATACAGATCCACCAGCTAATAGAGCTATGCTGGCGTGAAGGACAAGTCCCACAGGATTTCAAAGATTCAAGCATCATAACACTGCACAAGAACAAGGGCGATCGGAGCGACTGCAACAACTATAGGGGTATCTCACTTCTGTGTATTGTTGGAAAAGTATTTGCCAGAATTGTTCTGCGCAGACTTCAAGTCCTAGGAGATCAAGTCTACCCCGAATCACAGTGTGGCTTTCGACAGAACCGGTCTACCACTGATATGATATTCTCATTGCGACAAATGCAAGAAAAATGCCGTGAACAGAATCAACCACTGTTTATTGCCTTCATCGACCTCACAAAGGCATTTGATTTGGTCAGTCGTGAGGGTCTGTTCAAGGCACTAAAGAAGATTGGCTTGCCCACCAACTCTTCTGTCCATTGTGGAATCGTTCCACACAGGCATGAAGGGTATAATCAAGTTTGATGGTGCAACTTCTGAAGAATTTGAAATCAAGAGTGGAGTTAAGCAAGGTTGTGTACTAGCTCCCACCCTCTTTGGAATATACTTTTCACTTCTACTGAAATATGCATTTCGTGATCAGGATGGTGGTATATACATTCACTCACGCTCAGATGGCGGCCTCTACAATGCTCAGAGATTGAAGGCTAAGACCAAAATTAGGAGGGTACTGATCAGAGAGTTGCTTTTTGCAGATGATGCTGCAGTTACGACCCACTCTGAGGAAGAATTGCAATGTCTACTATCTGCATTCTCCAATGTTTGTTCTGAATTTGGTTTAACAATTAGCAAAAAGAAGACACAGATTATGTCACAAGGTGCACATGGGGTACCATCAATCTTTATTGACGACGCCGAACTAGAGATAGTAGACCATTTTACATATCTAGGATCAGTGGTAAATAGCAAATTATCCCTAGATCAGGAAATCAACATCCGGATTGGTAAGGCAGCAACAACAATGAACAGGTTAAGAAAAAGAGTCTGGGAGAACAGGAAGCTTACTGCCAAAACAAAAGTCCTTGTCTATCAAGCCTGTGTCCTTAGTACTCTTCTCTATGGCAGTGAAACCTGGACAACTTACTCACACCAAGAGAACAATTTAAACAGCTTTCATATGCGGTGTCTGCGAAGAATTCTTGGTATTAAGTGGCAAGACAAAATCACAAATACTGAAGTATTGGAAAGATCAGGTTGTGTGACAGTTTATTCCATGCTCAGTCTTCGTAGACTAAGATGGATAGGACATCTTAGAAGGATGGATGATGGTAGAATACCAAAGGATATCTTTTTTGGTGAATTACAGACGGGTAAGAGATCTCAGGGTCGACCTCTACTACGATACAAAGATGTGTGTAAGCGGGACATGATTGATACAGGCATTGATAATGCACATTGGGAGCAAGTCGCCGCTGCACGTGTTGCATGGAGGGCAAATATCAGAAATGGAATAAAGTCAAAGGAGAAAATTATTGCAGAAAAGTCACACACCAAGCGTTTGAGACGTAAGATGGTGCATGATGGTGGAAATGACCACATGCTCACATGCACCCACTGTGAACGGACATTTACAGCGCAAATTGGCCTTATCAGTCACACTCGCTACCGCCATACTTAAAAGTTATTATGCCTTTTTAAAGCACAAACTGTCGTCTGTCAGGACGGCAAGGTGCCAATGATATATCATTTGATATAAACAGGGAGCTATATGATGCCCTAAATATCGGCGGTCATGACATACCGGAGATTCGATATGCTGATGATACAGTATTACTATCCACAACACAGAATGGCATGGAAAACCTAATAGCTTCATACCAATTGAATAGTGAAAATCACAACTTATATCTTAACATAGCAAAAACAAAGATAATGCATACAGATAAAACTACCATGGAGAAAGAAATATACATTAATGGGGAAAAATTGGAGGTTGTGGAAAATTTTGAATATCTTGGGTCATTGATTACCAACAACGGGGACACAATGAAAGAAATTAAACGGCGACTATCAATTGCTCTTCAAAGACTAAAACAGCTGAATAAATTATGGAGTGGGACAGACAGAACTACAAAAATTAGATTTTTAAGAGCATGCATCTTTCCCATTGCAACATACGCCTGTGAGACATGGACACTTACTAAACAAGCTGAACACCGCATAAACGCCTTTGAATATAAGTTTTATAGACGAGTTCTAAAAATATATTGGGTAAAGAAAAGAACAAATGCATCCATACTTCAAGAGTTGAATATTGAAGAAGGTTGGCTATTAAAGACGATAAAACAAAGAAAATTGAAATATTTTGGTCACTTGAAACGTCACGAAAGTTTGGAGAGAACAATAATGGAAGGGTATATGCCTGGGAAGAGAGGAAGAGGAAGGCCAAAGAGAAGATGGGTGCAGGATGTGGCGGATGATCTCCAGATGGGTGTATCAGATGCGGGACATCTTGCTTATGATCGAGAGGTTTTCCGGAGGGTTGTTATGGGAGCGAGGTTCTGCAAAGGACATGCTACTGAATGAATGATGACAGCATATCAATCATTCTTGATGTCTATACTATTTATGCAGACTATTAATAATTCAAGATACATGCATGATACCACTAGTCAAAACAAGTTAATAGCATAATTTCCATGAGCAAAGACTGCATCTTTTATGGTAGTCGCAACAATCGTCACAGAAACCACATCCACGTTGAATCTTTTCTCGCAGGCAGATGGATCTCACAATGCCATTTATAACATGACAAATGGCGGATGGCCGGTTGTGAAAATGCTGTCAGTGCCTAATGCAGTAATGTGTGTGCAACTTTTGGTTGTCTAGTGATTGCGACGTCCACCGACGATGAACGTTAATTTTAGTGACAACTTTTGTGTTGGCATTCTGTCAGCGGCTTTATGCATGTTGCATGTTCATGCTGTTGGTTTGTCGGGACTTCTGCCTGTTCCAATTTTCACATGGGGTAGTGAGGAACATTATGTGTGATGTTTTGCCGCGAATATGGAACCGCGACTAACATTAACTAACGACTAATCTAACATTTATCTTCACTATTTCTACTGTATTTTGAAAAGTATTCGCGAAGCTTTGCATCATACTATATTCCTCACCTGTATTCATTATACGTAACAATCCTATGTTTCTGCATGCCCTATGTGTATGGCAATTATTATGGGCTCTTTCTACAACTTCCTTTAGAGCATGCGCTCTGTCCTCTATTATTTATACCCAAAAATTGGATATGTAGGCGTGTCCACCAGACACTAGGTTTCCCCGATTTCTTTAGTGAAAATTCTCATATATAAACTGTTTGTCACCAGCAGAATCGCAGATTATTATTCGTAAATAAAATCGTGATTTATAACAATGAGAAGTGAGGCGAATGTTAGGTACAAAAGACTTCTTTTGAAAAACAACGGCTGAGCAATTGGTGAAGTGGTACTACGATTACTGTCCTTGTAACATATCATGAACTAGAACATAAAGTTGTGGGGTGGACATGGTGGACAGAGCGAAGTAGGTGCTTTGTTCATGTAATTTCAACAACTGACATGTATCCGTAGATTGTGTATAGTGGAATAGAGACCAAGATAGGAAAATGAGCTTGATAATAAATAACTTAGAAGACATCTTTTATCTAAGGATAAGAACATTAGAATAATCTTGTCTACCTGCCATTCATCCACATTAGATATATGGTAAAGACATATCAATGCATCAAGAGATGAAGGAAAGACAGTGGCGCTGGACAGGACTTATAAAAAGAAATAATTAGAATAGTATAACTACTTTGTGCGGAATTCGTAGGGCAAAAGAAACAGAGAGGACCTAAAACACTTGGCCATGAATTATTGCGTGACATGTGGTTTAAGTATTCTCTATTTCTTTCTACAAGAGGAAAATGGAATGCGCAAATTGGTTAGAGGAATTAGACGTAGACATTATTTTTGTTTTTTCGGCTCACGTTATGAGACGAAATAAATGAGAGAACTGGATGACAACTGGCAAGATTGTGGGGACAAGAACAAGAGGAAGGCAGAGAAGTAAATATCTGGATGGCTTGACCATATGACATGGTTGGGTTAAGAATACAGTGCTATTCCACGACTCTGGTGATCATGTATGATGGCTAAACTTGATCGCTCACGCTTACCTGCATGCAGCTGAATGATGAAACACACAGAGAAGACAAGAAGAGACATAAATGTTTAATGTGGGGAGATCTATATGGGATAGCTAAGGGTAGACAGGATTGCAGTGAGATGATTTGGGGAAAAGGGAGACGCAAGAAGAAGAAGAAGTACACGTTGTCCTAGGCCAATATATACGTTGACCGAAATAGACAGAGGAGTAGTGTGGTTGAAAAAAAAAGTTATTTACAGATCCTTTACACAACGTTTGCAGTCAACACCAGCATTTTTTTTTTAGTGCTGTTGTTGATGTCTTGGCAAATTTACGTTTTCTTTCTGAACAGCCGGTACCCATACCATTTCGTAGAGAAACCAACAAAACGCGGTCTGCTGCCAAATCGTGCGCAGCTGTGTTTTGAATGCGGGTATATGGGATCACGAACAGCGTCCGTAAGCTCTTCGCCACAAGTGGCGGCTGTAGTGTAGTTAGCCACATATATTCCAGGAATAACACTCTGTTTCCCATCTCACAGAGCGGCAGGGTGACCTCCAGAATAGTACATGACTTGTACACACCCGGAGGCACACTGCCCAAATGTCCTATTCCCGTGATCTTTTATACCAAAAAGTGCACGGAGAGTGATGTGATGAGGACAGCACCGGCGACCTTTACTACCCAAGAGATTTTCTGCTACCAATTTTAGGCTAGGTCGACCTGGGAGACCACCTTCGTGGTTTTTTTTTTAAAACCTCAGTAAGAACTGAACCTTGTGACAACATATTCGATAACCCACCTTACTAACTAAGCAGACAATCAATCAGCTGCTGTCTCTACAATGAAGATTGACTGCAACGGATCTCCAACATTGTAAGTGTCTCGTGATGATTGTACATTCTGTCACAGTGTTGTCCGTCTATCACTTGATATCTTCCCACTTGTATCGTTGCCTACCTCTTGCTCGCTTGCCTTTAACCTTACCCTCCAGTATGGTTTTTATAAGAGTGTTATGTTTTTTAACATGGCCTATTTATTCCATCCATCCATCGTGTGCCATGCCGATAGGCGTGGGCGGTCATGTTTTGCCTTCTCACTCGATCACCAGAGTCGTGGATCAGCTCCGTGTTTCTGTTTCGACCATGTCACGTGGCCAAACAATCCAGGTATTTACTTCTCGGTCTTCCCCTTGATCTCTTCCCTTCGATCTTGCCAGTTGTCACCAAGTTCTCCAATTCATTTCTTCTCATAATATGCCCAAAAGATTTTGACTGTCTACGTCTAATGTCTCTAAACAGTTTACCATCTTCATTTGTTTTTTGTAGGACTTGTTCATTGGTTTTTCTGTCTGCCCATGGTATTCTTTGCATTTTCCTCAGAAACCCCATTTCCACAGCCATCAGATATTTTTCAGCTTGTCTGCTTATTGTCCACGCTTCACATCCATACAAAAGTACATGTTCTATGTAGCACTTCAAGATTCTTTTTCTCGTTTCCGTTGATATCTTTTTATTGGTCAGTATGTTTTTCATCTTGCAAAAGGCTACCTTCCCAATGGCAATTCTTGTTCTAATTTCTTCAAGACATCTCTCATCAGAAATAGTATATTATCATATAATAATCAATATTCCACTCGCCTTTTTTATTTATTTCTTCAGCTCTCTTTGCATTCGCAGATGTACTAGAGTTAAATATACTATAACATTTGACAACTAATCACCACCACTCAATGTTATCAAATAGTAACCATATTCCTCTACTATCAAGTTTCAATATTGTCTCAATCTCAAAACTCTAGAAGTTCGTGAATCACATCGGAAATTAATCTCACTTGGACGCTTCTGTGGCTTCTCTTTAATTTCAGACATCGCTAATGTTGTCTCCATGGCGACAATAACTCATGCAGATAAGATTCTTCCAGTAATTCAACTTCAAATCCTTTCTTGGCCTATGTTGGAATAGTCTCCCCTGTGTAAATTATTTCCCCTAGTATACACTGGCCAACAAGGGCAGAGCATATTGTCTCCATTAGAAAGAGGAGTTGTTGGTCTGGTCTTTCTTGTGCTCCCAAGATCGCTTTAGTTAACGGCTTTTCAGACAGTGCCCTTTTTCTAGTGCCATCTATCTATCTTTCTTTCTTTTTTTTATTTCTGTCTTTCCTTATTTCTGTCTGTCTTTCGTTTCTTGTCTTTCATTCTTGATTGCCCTGATTCTGTGTTTTTAGGGTAACTGTAGGCAGATGCATTGGTCTTACATAAACATTGTGTAGTCTTGTCTTAATAAATTATTTCTGTCTTTTGTCCTATATCGTCCCGATTCTTTAGTTGGCAGATCCATTTGTCTAACACAATCATTGCATAGTTTGAATTCCTCATTTCGCGCTGTCTTTTGGTTTTATTCTTTGGTCCGTCATTGGATTGATACTGTTGATTTATAGGCGATGTAGGCAGATGCATTCTGTCTAAAACAGAAATTCTATAGTGCTTTAGTAGGCACTTACGATAGGTGATTTTACATGTTTATAGCTCAGTAATGTTCATGTTGGGTGTTTGGTTGATTGTAAATCCTCCGTAAGACTGTTAGGTTATATCTTGATGGAAGAGTGTGGAAAATTGACGATGAGGGTAATAATTACACAAAGTGGGACTGAGATACGGAGAGTAAGAAATACAGATAGAGAAAGAGTAAAGTGAGACATAATAAGAGTGACACACAGGATAGAAAAGGACGCAACAGATAAAGTAATCGGTTATTTCACCTAATTACACCCTACCTTGCATCCATACGCCAATGAAGAGTCATGGTAATATGCATGGACCAGGAAACCCAAATGCATGACAATGATTTTGCATTTAACAGTTCCAGCGTCACTTCTTATTCCTTTCACGGCAACACATTATATTCCAGTGGTTGAGTTTCCATAATGCTGTTGTCACCTTCATCATCAACATCATGTGTTCTGGATCAGTTTTGTTGATGATGTTTCTCCACGCCAGCGTCCCGATCCCAAGTCTTTCAGTCTACCTCTGCTTCTTTTAAAACGAATCTTTTCAGTTATTTTTTTTAATGTTTTGAAATGCCCTTTGCTATTATATTACCACCAACCACTGTTTGTTTCTTTCATTTAGCAGTAAATCATATTTAATTTTCATCTGCCTTTTCCATGCAATCATTTTTAGTTATTCTGGTAGTCTAAGGAGTCCACGGCATTGGCTAAAGAAACACCCTTTTCTCCATAAAACAACCAGCCAAAATAACTAACCATCTAAGCAAGTCACCAGAAAATATCCAACCATCCAGTCCACTTACTATTTAGTGAGATGTACTTCACTGTTTAGAAAAAATTATGGCTAAGTACGTCTGACTTCGACAGGCACTTTTCCTGTTTGTTTTGCCTTGTCGGCTCTCTTGCGAAGAGGTTACGATGCAATTCGTAATCTCGCATACCGCGTAAGAAATACAGCTGTATGCGATTTGGAAGCATACCGCCTTGCCTTCGTTTGCATGCAATGTTATGAATGCCGGTCTTTCAGAAATAAATGACAAACTACAGATGGTAAACTTGCCAAGAAATCAAAAACAGCGACACAAATTATGGGGTTGACTGTAACGTCCTGTAAAGTATATGCAACTAACATTTTTCCACAGTCTATGACTGTCTAGTCTACCCACAAGGCAGCAGGTTTGTGTCTCATCTTGGTCTGATTCCTAACTCTTGACATCTCCGATATGGTAGGCTCTACGAGTTGCAGCTCTACCGTTGGCATAGTTCTTGGGGATCATTGGAACACTCAAGCACCTCTACCGCTAGGAGGTAAGATACACAGTAGAGGAGATCCCAGCAATCAAGCAACCAACCTATAGCGTGAGGATCACTCTACCACTAGAAGGCGAGGTACACAGTAGAGGAGACTCAAGCAATCAAGTAACCAACCTAAACCGTGAGGATTCCTCTACCACTTGAAGGTGAGGTACACAGTAGAGGAGATCCCAGCAATCAAACAAACAACCTATAGCGTGAGGATCCCTCTATCACTGGAAGGTAATTTACACAGTAGAGGAGACTCAAGCAATCAAGTAACCAATCTATAGCGTGAGGATCCCTCTATCACTGGAAGGTAATTTACACAGTAGAGGAGACTCAAGCAACCAACCTATAGCGTGAGGACCCCTCTACCGCTAAAATGTGATGTACACAATAGAGGAGACTCAAGCAATCAAGCAACCAACCTGTAGCTTTCCTCTCATGTTGATGTTTATCGGCTGGGTCTGCTCTGTTGGGTAGGGCATTAGAGCATGATAAGATAAACGTGGCCAGGTCCCTCTGGGAATTATGTGCATACTGAGGCAGACCAGATAAAACATAGCTTGGAGAGAATGATTCGGCAGGACTAGAGAATCTGGCAAACACTCAGTACCCAGACAATGGCCAGGCGGACACATCATCGGACTGAAATCGGTCCATAAGTATTGGGACTCTTCGCCGACTGTTGCAGATGAGAACGGAGCAAGTATGGTAATGGCCTGAGTGCTGTGATGTCAGTTCTGGACTCAATACAACTCATGTTGACGTCTGTATGTTAAGAAAACACAGCAAACGACGTCTGATGATGTATTTTCATGCATCATTAACTTGTCAGTTGAAAACAATTAAAGCTAAGGTTACAACTCGTCCTAAGCATTCTGTCACCCATAAATATACATTAAACTAATTGATTCACAATCCAAACAATGTTATCACATCGGTGCGTCAGCAAATCGGAAGATGTCATGTTAATTACGCTTTATTATTAATGCCAACGTTCATGTATTTCACGTTCACAGACCATTAACCCATGGACAACATACAGGGTGAGCCAAAAAAGTGAGAACATCTTGTAGCATACCAGTTATTTAAAAATATAATTCAATTAATTATATTGTTTCATGTAATTTTGTTTGCCAAGTATTTAGCTAATCAGAAATCATGTTCAATGTGTCCTCCTTGCTTCTCGATGAGTTTTTCTAAGCGTCGACGCCACTCGTTTATGTTTGTTTTGTTTGCGTATCCTTTACAGGCACATCGCTGTCAACATCAGCATCTTTCAGCTGATTGTTGATTTCTTGGTAAGATTACGCTCAGTAGTTTGCCACTGCTTTCTGAGCGGCCGGCTCATTTATCCCGCAAATCACCAGCGTGGGTAGAACCGCTTCCAACTCTCGCCCGCAGCGAGACCCTGCGTGGATAAACGGGATTACGGAGAAAGTCGTGTAACCCCTCGGCCAGAGAGACCGGCACTCGTTTATGCTACTGTCAATAAACCGTTGCCCAGATTTCTCCTTTCTTCAATTATTGCCAACTTGAGCCGCTCAGTTGTGGTAAATTTTCGCCGAAGGTAGACTATTTCTTGCAAAGCACCCCATATGATATAATCTACTGGGTTTAAATCAGGACTATTCGGTGGCCACATGTCTGGCTCGATAAAGTTAACATTCTCCTGACGAAGAAAGTTGATCGTATTTCTGGCTGTGTGAGAGGAGGCTCCGTCTTGCTGTAATGTCCTGTTATGACCACCGCATGTCGCTTGAATTACAGGAAGCAAATCTTGTCTCAGAACATGTTCACAATAGTATTCACTATTTACTTTGGCACCTGGTTCAACAAACACAATACTAGTTTTCCCCATTCGAGACACACCAACTGACACCATGATAACGCGGCTGAAATGGTCACGCTCTAGTATAAGTCGACTTTCCTGAACTTGCATTTTCTTTGTTTCAACGGAATAAACACGGTAATTTTGAGAATTAACTGGAGTGCCAACGGTGAATGTCTTTTCGTCTGTAAACCAGATGCTTCGTAGACCTCTCATTAAGAAACAGCTCAAGTAGCTGCCGACTGCATTGCAAGCGTTTCAGTTTTACATTTTCATTGAGCTTCTGCCCGATCACACGCTTGTACGTTTTAAGTTGTAAATCTTGCTTAACAATACGTCGAACTAATTAACGTGGTATACCAGTTTATCTCTTTCTATTTGCCGCGGACTTTTCTGACTGTGAGGATCATCATCTTGACTGCAGATCAGCCGACTCAACCGCTCAATATTCTGTTGTGTTCTGGCAAATTTTGATCTACCACTTCCGGGTTTACGTTCTGTTGTACCGACGTTGTCAATTGTATTGATAACCAGACTGACACAAGCTATGCTCCAAGCTTTGTTTGGAAACTCATTGGTCAATCTCCTAGCACCCCACTATTTTGTTTTTCAATTCGCAAATGTTTAATCAGAATACGGTCTTCCGCGGTAATATTTGTCATTCTTGGTAAAAAAATTTAAACCTGCGGATGTAAACAATTGGAATATTAAAAACCATAGATGGCGTCCGGAAATTGTCGAAATAAAGTCATCTTATAGCTAAATAGGTAAGTAAGCAAACGGGTAACCAATTTAAACTATTATGGATACAGTGAAACTTTTTTGATGTAATTATATTACCTTTTACGCGACGTTCTCACTTTTTTGGCCCATCCTGTATTTAATATTATTTTGTTAATTTTAATGTCATAATTACGCGAATTACAAAGTTTAATTCGTTTCAGAAACAACTCAGATCTGGAATTTAAAACAGTAAATAAAAAATGGCAATATTGTGTTACTGGACGATACAATTGTCAAGAGAATATTTAATATTAACATAACATAATATAAAGAGGTAACAGCAAAATTAAATTAGTCGCATATCCTTTACAGGGCATTGCAGTCAATTCCCAAAATTTTTGGGTGTTTGTGATTTCTGACAAGTTTACGTTCAGTAGTTTGCTATCTGAACGACTGGCACTCATACCATTGTATTGAAACCAATGAAAGACGCATTGCATCCGTTTCCCCTTATCTACAAAGCAAAGGGCCCCCTTCGACACCATGGGGAATTTTGGGTATATGGTGTTTGCCGCACGCTTCAGTGCCGGTAAGGGAATAAAGTCTCTATACCAAACAACAAACCAGTCAACCAACCTATGGGCTAATTCTCACGTTTCATTGTCTTGTCTTCTAAGTATAGTCAACAACATACGGTTATATGCCTGATCAGCCAAAAATGGAACGTTGATTACCAGGCTTGGCCATGGGAATCCCATAGGAAAAAATGGGGATTTTCTGAAAAATGTGGGGGTGAAATGGGACGGGATAGGACAGGCATAAATTACCATTGGATGGGACAGAAAAAACATGTCCCATGGACAAGCCTACCAGGCTTGGCCATGGGAATGTTATTCCCACGGGAAAGTCTCATGGGACGGGATGAGATGGGACATGCATAAATTACCACGCAATGTAAATTATGTCCCATAGACAACCCTGTTGATTACCCTACTAGCAGGCCAGTGTTGTATCCATTATGACGGTTATATAAAGATGTCGGATCAACTAGAAATTGAGCCTAGACTGTCCTGTTGGTAGGCCTGTGTTTTATCCACATCAACATGAATACCTGCCTACAAAGGAAAAGATAAATCGCAAACCATAAAATTGGTATTTGGTAAAATATCAAGTTCATCTCTCACGAATATCACTACAAGTGCTCTAGTTGCCTCCCATAGATCACAGACGGATCATTACAGCTCTGTTCACGAGATATCTTTACCTGTGGGCATCCTGATTTGTGTAAACCCGAAACACATGCTCCATAAATATGGTTGTGGATAGGTGTTCTAATTTTGAAAAGTAGTCTCCTTTGCGGTTCTTCTGCCTGCTCTTCCTCGATTTCCAACTGCAGGGGGATTTTTCTCTTTAGCAGTGTGCTTAGGGACCTCCTAGTTTTCCATCCTTAACTTAGTAACTTAGACGTCCGATCCATTACCCTGTGAATAAGGGGATGAGGTGGGTGGTTAACAACCCTTTCTTTATTTTGTAAAAATTGATACAGTTCAAGACGCGAATAGATCCCATATCTCAGTAACCAGAGGTGGACGTCTTAACCCCTGAGCTACTCTACTCCCGATTTCAAGATGAGAATAGATGCTAACTTCCTCCTCCTCTCCTTCACCACGTGAATGGATGTTGGGACGAGAAGCTAATAGTGCCTAATACTTCAGACAATCCACATGTAGCTGTGGCGTGTACAAGGATTTAAGCACATGTAGGCCAAACAGCTGTATGGAATTGCGTCTTTTTCGTAAAAGAGTATTATGTTTGTGGTTACTGTCAGCATAATCTAGTTATTTACGACAAAACAATAAAAATTAAGTTTCTTATCCTTTACAGGACGTCGCAGTCAATCCCAGCATTGTTTGTCTATTTCTGACGTCATGGCAAGTTTACATTCAGTAGTTTGCCATTGCTTTCTGAACGACCGACACTCATACGATTGCATGAAACCATCTCAAGGCTTAAAAATGGGCCGCAGATGTGTTTCCATTGCTGTGAGCGGGATTGCGGGACAGCTTATAAAGGTGATAAAGGGTCCGCCAACCCAACTTGAACTTACATACGTAACATAATGGACATACCCAGGCGAAGATTGCTCTCAGACTCGCAGGTTTATTACAATATAATGCACTCATGATGGGTTGATTATGGCGGTGTTCTTGTTATGTGATCGTCCCTCGACTACAGCTATCAGAGAGCCGTACCAGTAATTCCCTGAAATATAATCCTGTATATGTAAACTTGACCGGTTGTTTGTTCCTCATCATATAACGGCCATCCAGTAAATCGCATGCCAGCTCCGTGGCGAAGGGGTTACAGACGCAATTCGTAATCCCGTATACCCGCGTTCAAAACACAGCAGACCACCTTACGGTCGTTCAGAAAGCGATGGCAAACTACTGAAACTAAACTTGTCCAAGAGTCACAAACAGCCAAAATGCTGGGGTTGACTGCTACGTCATCTCACGGATATGCAACTGACTTTTAACTGAACCACGTTACGATCTAATACTTATTAATTATTTTATTTTTTTAAATGTACCCTGGATATTTTGTTTTTATTTAGTCACATGAATTCCCCCACCCACTATAATAAATGACAAAGAAATTAACCGAAGCAGTTTTCTACTGTGAGTCAGTGATGTGATAGAGCCATAATGTTTTGTAAACATGAATGTAAAGACAAAACATCAGAATTGCTCTCTATAAACTAAAATAACAAGTCCACGAATTCCCCAAAATTTGCCCTTATTCCTGCCCCAAAAAGCACTACGACATGAATTCCTTGGTATAAGTAGTAACAACCACACTTTGTTCACAGAAGAACTAAATTACCACTGACTTCGAGTCAGAGTAACGTGGCCACTCCGTTTTTTATAAGAACTTGGCTAAACTGCATCCATGATCCCACAGTATTGGGATTGCCTTTGTGTCGGCCTCCTCCCGGTCCGGCTTTACTTTCCAGTCTTAAGCTACTTGTTGTTAGCGTTATCAAGACATGTTGGCCGCGCCGGACATCTCGGTCATCTAGTGTGTACACCACACGTCCGTGTCAGCAAGCGTAAATATCCGTCTGTATTAATAACGCGTTGAGGAGGAACAAGACAATGTCAAATTCAGAGCAAGACTTGACAGCACTGAAGATGCTGGCAGGTCGACATAGAGCAACACCTTCTCTCTCTTCTCTGTACTACGAACTTGCTAAAAGCACATGGGTTTCATCACTACACATCAGCAAGAAAGTCTGACCGAGTGCAAAACAAAACATCGAGACTGATACATGCCTTAAAAAAAATATCGCGATTTAACTAGGCAAAATGTTGTATTGGTTAAAGCCTACATGAGTATGTCAGCACACAAAAAAACGTGGTTCAGTTAAAAGAACATACACAGGAAGCCAAAGAAGAGTATTAAACCAACACAGAACTGGTGTCGTGAGTCGCTACACGTGGCGGGATTTACTGAGGAGGGGATCCGAGCACTTATGGACTGAATGGTTCGATGTGCAATGAGGATGATCTGTCGACTAACTAACTAACTAACTAACTAACTAACTAACTAACTAACTAACACCCCTCCCCCCCCCCAAAAAAAAAAAATTTAAAAAAAATAAATAAAATAAAACAACAACAACAAAAAAAACGTCCCTGGCTCAGCGATTTCAAGGACACATAGGGTATGCAACTCAAAAGAGGACGATACTGGATGGTCGAGGTTGATATGATCATCTATCTAGTCAGTGCGATCTCAAAGAAGAGTGATTACCACTGGATTAAGGGGAACTGCGGTAAAGCTTTAAGATGCAATTAATGAATCATCAAAAAAGAGAGAAGTAGACGGTAAACTTGGCTAGAAAATCACAAATAACAAAGTGGTAGTTGCAGCCTAAGCCTTCTTCAACACAGTAAAAATAAACACAAACCGGCACAAGTACATGTAGTAGAATGTAGTACTGACTGCAAATTCCGTGGACAGTCTCCCGCTCTGCTCTAAGTGGTCAAGAGACGTTACAAGTTGTTCAAACCCACAAGGAATGCTGGTAGACGTGTCATTCTGGTGCTTGTCATTCATCTTTAGGTTGAATCTGATCTGGAAGCAACAAACAAGAGGATACACTTTACTTAACACTTTTCTATGTAACCTCATTTATTCTAAACAGTGATACACAATAAAGAGTCCAGTTTCGGTATTCAACTGATACATAAACTATCAACACAAATATTGTTAATTGGATAAATGACTATAACATGCAGTAGAAGAATTGAGATAGAGGTGGTTACTGTGGCCCTTCAATGATTCTCAATTATGATCGACTTCATTGCACCGGTTTCTATCGCATATAGCTCTGTCTTTTTCAGTAGGTTTGCTTCTGGAAGGGTCGCACAAAGCATGGACTCTGCAGATCCAGTGACGCCCCTCGGGATAATTCCAAAATGAAGGAGTTTGTCGTATCATTTTCATGACCATTGGTATGACTGGTGATGATACCGTTGATTGCGTATCAGTAACACTTTCCATGGACTCATAAGATTTACGTCAATCACATAGAGACAAACATGTACACAAAGATATTTGAGGGTTTTTGTAAGGTCAAATATACACGTATATTCATATATACAGTAACCCGCAGTTTAAAAAACCACCGGACTTCTTTGTACAGATTAGAAAAGGGTTTACAATAATAATGGCTCCGTCTCTTTTCGCAGTACGGCCTGCCGAAAGTGTCGCTTAAAGCACGAACTCCATAGATCCACCAACGACCGCCAATAATCTCTGAGAAAAATGCACTCGTGAACCAAATGATGTAGCCCGGAATCGAATCCACAACATTCACATAGCGAGACTGGTGGAGTAACTACTTGGCCACGGAGACTCCCATGTAGTGATTAGAAGAACTACGAACGAGAACACATAAAGAAGATATCAGATTACTTCTGCCACTGAAAATCACGACCCACGCAATAGTGAAAGGAGAGATTTATGTTTCATTACCAAGGATGAGCAGCGGTAGATTATTTGCTATAATTCGTTCACAAATGTTTTCACCGGTAAAAAAAAATTAAAAACATCCATAACCCAGTAACCAACTGAGGGAAAATGATGAGGGCAAACATTTGTGGTGGCTCTATAGACGTCCACTTGCCGACCATCTGGTCTTGGGCTCGAATCCACATCAGGGCGGGTTTTAAAAAAAAATTCATCTGTTAACCCATGTCATCCCAGCCTAAAATAGATACCAGGAAGTGTCTAAGGAAGTAAAGTCGGTGGTCGTGGTAATGATCAAATCACCCACCGTGTCCTCATATATAGAATGTGGGTCTAGCACCATATACCAATGCGCCTTGAGATGTGTTAAAGGGTATTTGAGTTTACTATTACTACTAATGCAGTGGTTCTCAACCGGTGGGGTATTTCCTCCCCCCCCCCCCACCTATGGGGGGGGGGAAGGGTTTCGGGGGGGGGGGGGGGGAATTAAGATTATTTCAAGATCGCATTAATTCAAGAACCAGGTACTTGATATTGTTTTTCCCTTTATATTTTACAGATCTGTACTCCTCGCCCTAATGAAATTCGCGTTAAAACGCAAGTAGACCCGCAAATCACGTTTTATGTAGATGTCTAGAATTGTTCTAGTGTGTGTTATTAAATTTAGCTTCCATTTTTATGTATACTATGTAAGGGTGGGGAGGATTTATAGGGAGGAAATTCGAAAGGGGAGGAATGACGTTCTGAACATATGGTAAAGGGGGGTATGGGCCAAAAAAGGTTGAGAACCACTATACTAATGATATGTTCGCTGGTCACTGATAAATGGGGCGGAGCACGTATGGAAATGTCCCGAGTGTTGTGATACTGATTCTTGAACTCATACTTAATGCCAAGGAAAATGATGAGGGCAAACATTTGTGGACGCACTATATAGATATCGACTAGCGTAAATGTGCGTGTTTATTTAACTTTACAGGTATAAGAGAGCTCATTTTCAACTCCCGACGTTTTCATGCTGAGAGGGCTGGCTCAACGCCTAGACTGGTCAGGTGAACGATAATGTTGACTTCTCGTCATTAACTTGGGAATGTAAATTACAAGTAGCTCAGAAGTCTAAGTGGGGTCGCCTGATGGCGAGGGACACTGGTAATGTGGAAAGATGACCCACACACAAAAATTCAGTTCAGTTTAACTAGAAGTAGTAGCACTAGTAGGCCTATGGACTACGGTTGAAATCAAAACGAGCTAACGAAAATTAAATTACTTAATTGGTTTGTTGTTGCGTAAAATGTAATTACATTTTCAAGAAAGGTGTAGCTTTCAAGAATAATGTTGTGTATGGTTTAAAAAGTATATATATAACATATTTATATAAATAAATAGAAGACAGGTCGGCTTGACCCAATGTGTAATGGCCTCATTTATAAAAGAACATTTTCGATCAAAATTGTGGAAAATGCTAAATTTAATTAGCATTTTTGTAAAGTTCTTGTTCAATCTGAGCTTGTGTAAACAGAAAAAAAAATAGATTGGCAAAATACAAAGAAAATGTTGACACGGATTGACCAGATGATCCAGATTAAAGTCTGCATGTTTTCAGCAAAGAGAAAATGGCAAACAAGGTGAAAATTAAGATTGCCTTATTTGAGCAGACAGGCAGCCATCTTGGGATGATTCAGCGGATTCGGTTGTCAAGCGTCTAAGGAAGTAAAGTCGGTGGTCGTGGTAATGATCAAATCACCCACCGTGTCCTCATATATAGAATGTGGGTCTAGCACCATACACCAATGCGCCTTGAGATGTGTTAAAGGGTATTTGAGTTTACTATTACTACTAATGCAGTGGTTCTCAACCGGTGGGGTAGTTCCTCCCCCCCCCCCACCTATGGGGGGGGGGGGGGGAAGGGTTTCGGGGGGGGGGGATTAAGATTATTTCAAGATCGCATTAATTCAAGAACCAGGTACTTGATATTCTTTTCCCTTTATATTTTACAAGATCTGTACTCCTCGCCCTAATGAAATTCGCGTTAAAACGTAAGTAGACCCGCAAATCACGTTTTATGTTAGTTAGTTAGTTAGTTAGTTAGTCGACAGATCATCCTCGTTGCACATCGAACCATTCAGTCCATAAGTGCTCGGATCCCCTCCTCAGCAAATCCCGCAGCGTGTAGCGGCTAACGACGCCAGTTCTGTGTTGGTTTATCAATCTTCTTTGGCTTCCTGCGTAGTGTTCTTGTTTGGCCACCCCTCTTTTAATTTGCTGCTCCCGCAGTCTGGCCATTGTTGTAGATTCACAGTCATCACTTGGTTCTCGCAAAAGTGTCACTTCTCGTAGAGCATTCAGAATGTCAGCCTGGTCCATGGGGCGTCCGCCCTCCACAGTAGCCTCACCTGCGAGCTTGTCAGCCCGCTCATTTCCTTGTACTCCCGCATGACCTGGCACGAAGATGAAACTAATCTTTGCCAGCCGAGACCGCTTCAGAGGCAGCAACCATTCTCTTCGGATCGACCCCTCCTCTATCCTCTTGATCATGTTCATTGAGTCGCTAAGGAAACAAGCCCTAGTGAATGTCTGTGTCTCGAGCCATGTTATTGCTTTACTTACTGCCATGACTTCCATGGTCAGGCTACTTGTGGTTTCAGTGAAAGCACCAGAGTCCTCCTTCACAATTCTCCCTCCGGCCCGAGCTGTAAAGGCCCATGAGCTTCTCACATGTCGGACGACCGACCCATCTGTGTAGATGACCGCGTCACCGTCTAGCGAATTCTCGAAAATCAACGCTTGTACTTCAGCCTCCACAGCAGCCGGATTTTCTTGTCTGCATTTTCTATCTAGTTGGATGCAAACTGAAAAGGATGTGCAGAAGTCTGTTGGCACTTGCACCCACTCCTCGCCAGGTTCTAAGTCCTCAAGTGAACACACCTGTTGAAGAATGTCTTCGGCTTGACCCATCCACGACCGTCCTCTTTTTAACCTGCTGCCCTTCACCTTCATAATTTCACTATGCAGTGGATGTTGTGTGTTTGCGTTAACTCTGAGGTAGGCGCGTGCCCTGCAAACTTGTATTCTCTCTTCAATGGTTGGAAAATCAAGAAGGTAGCGCATCGCCCTGCATGCTGTATCTCTTGTACATCCAAGAATAATGCGCATAGCTTCATTCTGTATCCTTTCCATCCTTTCTATCTGCTTATGGCTGAGAGTCAGGATTGCCATTGCATACTCCAAAACAGACATGACCAGCCCCTCGTACAGAAGACATAGATGGCGCTGCTCACAGTTTGCTGCCGCCATCACCCGCATCGCTGCCAAACCCCGCTTGGCCTTTGTTATCACCTGGTCTATGTGCACATTATAAGCAAGGCTTCGATCAAACCGTATCCCCAGGTAATTCATTGCCTGCGTTCTTTCCACCGTCTCTGAACACAGCATTACAGTTGGTGTTGGATTGTTGACAATATGATTATTCAACGAGAACCAAGTCACTGTTGCCTTTGTTGGGTTGACCATTGCCCCAGCTTCATCACACCAAGTACTTATGCGATTGAGTTCGGTTTGTAGTTCCACAGCAACCTCCTCTCTATCCTTACCCTGACGATACACTAAAACATCATCGGCATACGACAATGTCCTGCCAGGTCCAGTGATCTGCTCACTGGTGATTCTCACTGTGTAGGCGTTGAACAGTACCGGAGATAATGGTGATCCCTGTGGTAGGCCAGGATATATTGTTGTTGGTTCCGAAGTCCAACTGCCACATCTAAAAACTACTTTCCGTTGGTAGAGGGCTGCAGCGATCCAACTAAGGAGGAATGGACTTACGTTTAGTTCAAGAAGCTGAAACATTAAAAAATCCAGTGGTACTCTGTTGTATGCGTCCTCAAGATCAATCGCTGCAGCAACGGTTTCAGTGCCTGAGTGGAAACCTTCATAGACATCATGGGCAAAGACTGCTGCATTGGTCCAGGTTTCTCTTTTTGGACGGTACCCACCCAGGGTAGGTGGGAAAACACCTTGCCTCTCTAGTTGGCTTGATATTTTCCTGGCAATTACCTTCTCCAGCAGCTTGCCTATTGTATTCTGCATGGTTATAATTCGATATCCCTGAATTTTTTTGTGGTCTTTGTCAGGCTTCGGCAAGGGAATCAGATAGCTGTGTAACCATTCCTCCTTGATGCTAGCACTCCCTATACTGTTGTTGTACATGTCTGCTAGTTTCTCTAGCTCATTGTCGGTACACCTATTTATGTCGTCGTATCTTATGCCATCAGGACCTGGAGCACTGTTTTTTGATCGTCGAAGCACAGCCTTGATTTCTTTCACTGTCACTGTGTCTTCCTCCGAAGTGTTCTGGGCCTTGCATCTGTCTGAGGTGACCTCCTTGGCCAGATTTCGGCCTCCCATGTCTGTCTGGTTGCCCTGCTCAAGGTAGCGTTCAAAGAGGGCTTTGCCCTTGTCCTCGTCAGTCCTCTGCCAGGTGAGGTCAGCACCTTGGAAGTCTGAAATGCTCTTATTCTTGACTACACCACTCATGCTTTTATGTAGTCGCAAGAACAATTTCAGTGACTTGTCTGTGCTTACTCTTTGACACACCTCTGCCCATTTTTCGCTTTTAACCACCTTGACCAGTTTTTTGAAATAGCTTACTTTTGTGTGCATCTCTCTTTCTAAGTGCAAGCAGGGACTAGGATGACCAGCTCTGTTCTTCTTGGCATTTTGCCATCTCCTTACAGCACTACGCTTATCCACCCAAGCCTTCTCCACCTCGAAACTCCACCACGGTGGCTGCTCCCAGCTTTTTTTCCTGCCCTGAAACGTTCTGCGCTTGTCACGTCTTATTTTACTCACCACATCTTGCCCTGTACTGTCATACTGGAACGTCTTTACCTTTAGCTTGTGCTGCCTGGTTCTGCCTTTCTCCACCAATATGCTGCACGGGTGGTGGTCGCTGCCATGGTGTCCTAGGACACCCCATCTACACACTGTAGTGAGTGAAGGTGAAACTAGCGCCAGATCAATAGCACTGTCCTCATCGCCTGGACGGCTTGCTGTCCTGGTGACACAGCCACTGTTAATACAAACCAGGTCGATGGTTTCCAGTGCAGTCTCGAGCTCCTCCCCTTGTGTATTGGAGGAAGTGTTTCCCCATGCTCTGCCTTTAGCGTTGAAGTCACCACAGAAAATAACATTTCTCTCGTGGCCTAATATGCCACTTAAGCACTGCCACTTCTGGGCGTCCATACTCGCATTGCGGGCATAAACATTAACCAACACGAATGGTATACTGGAATGAACTCTCAACGCCTGTATTTGTATATCGTCACTGTCCCAACTGGACATGTCTAGCTCTGACGCCACCATGCTGTCGCGAACGAGAATCGCCGTTCCCAGATGTCGTCTGTTGTAGAAACATTTGAAGCCGGCAATTCGGAGTAGCTGATCGCCCAGTCTCGTCTCCTGGAGTGCTACAATGTCTTTCCTGTAAACTAGGGTTTCTAAAATAGAGCCCCGTTGTTTTACACTGGCACAGTTCCAATATAGAATACGGATGTTCCTGAGTCCTAGACGGTGACACTTGAGTCTAAAACGCCTCAAACCACCGCGCTTACCTTGCTTCTTTGTCCCTGCGCGGCTACCACGCCGCTTCGTTATGTTGACTGCTGACCGCTCGGAAAAAACACGTTCTTCCGCCATGTTGAAAAAACGTAAACACAGACTTCTGTTGAACCACACACGCTGCTGAAAATTCACTCAAGGATGGCTTCGCTCGATGCACGAACTCCGTAGCACCCGCGCAGATCTTGAGTAGAAACTCCTGGTTTTACATCCTGGCACACCAATTACACGCAAGAGATGAATAAATCCATCCCCTACGCGAAAAAGTTAACGAACACAAAACAACACGACCGTCCGTCGCCATCTTGAAACCTTTTACGAAACGTTTTATGTAGATGTCTAGAATTGTTCTAGTGTGTGTTATTAAATTTAGCTTCCATTTTTATGTATACTATGTAAGGGTGGGGAGGATTTATAGGGAGGAAATTCGAAAGGGGAGGAATGACGTTCTGAACATATGGTAAAGGGGGGTATGGGCCAAAAAAGGTTGAGAACCACTATACTAATGATATGTTCGCTGGTCACTGATAAATGGGGCGGAGCACGTATGGAAATGTCCCGAGTGTTGTGATACTGATTCTTGAACTCATACTTAATACCAAGGAAAATGATGAGGGCAAACATTTGTGGACGCACTATATAGACATCGACTAGCGTACATGTGCGTGTTTATTTAACTTTACAGGTATAAGAGAGCTCATTTTCAACTCCCGATGATTTCATGCCGAGAGGGCTGGCTCAACGCCTAGACTGGTCAGGTGAACGATAATGTTGACTTCTCGTCATTAACTTGGGAATGTAAATTACAAGTACCTCAGAAGTCGGAGTGGGGTCGCCTGATGGCGAGGGACACTGGTAATGTGGAAAGATGACCCACACACAAACATTCAGTTCAGTTTAACTAGAAGTAGTAGCACTAGTAGGCCTATGGACTACGGTTGAAATCAAAACGAGCTAACGAAAATTAAATTACTTAATTGGTTTGTTGTTGCGTAAAATGTAATTACATTTTCAAGAAAGGTGTAGCTTTCAAGAATTTTGTTGTGTATGGTTTAAAAAGTATATATATAACATATTTATATAAATGAATAGAAGACAGGTCGGCTTGACCCAGTGTGTAATGGCCTCATTTATAAAAGAACATTTTCGATCAAAATTGTGGAAAATGCTAAATTTAATTAGCATTTTTGTAAAGTTCTTGTTCAATCTGAGCTTGTGTAAAAAGAAAAAAAAATAGATTGGCAAAATACAAAGAAAATGTTGACACGGATTGACCAGATGATCCAGATTAAAGTCTGCATGTTTTCAGCAAAGAGAAAATGGCAAACAAGGTGAAAATTAAGATTGCCTTATTTGAGCAGACAGGCAGCCATTTTGGGATGATTCTGCGACTTTGGTTGTCAAGTACGTAAAATTAAAACTAGGTGGTAACAAGGCCACGAGTCTGATGGTCTCTGAGAGATCAGTTATTGTTGACTGAAAAATGAAGTTTTACAGACCGTGAGGTGGTTTATATATATGGTGTTTGCCCGATATGTTTAGGGGCCACACTTGATGGATGAAGGGGTCAGTGTCATGTCAATCGCCTTGACTTCTCG
Source organism: Cepaea nemoralis (assembly GCA_014155875.1). Lineage (NCBI taxonomy): Eukaryota > Metazoa > Mollusca > Gastropoda > Stylommatophora > Helicidae > Cepaea > Cepaea nemoralis. The sequence goes on from JACEFZ010012993.1 coordinate 114,038, forward strand.
GGACATTTCCCGATACTTATTCTAAATTGGGTCAATTTGGAGGCCCAATTTGAATAACGAAGACACAAACAATAGATTGGACGATTTATTTCCTGGTATAATTCGCTGCATCTCGTCAGGTGCACACTGTAGAAATTGCACACCATAAACTAAAGTAATAATATAAATCCTTCAAGTTGAAATAAACAACACATATTCACACAATAACTTGCATTGTCTGGATCGTAATTTTAAACTGACTAATATGTTTGTTTGTTTGTTTGTTTGTTTGCATACAGCTGGCTTTTGCAAATAAATGGCTATTGCCTCGGCCAGGTTTAACACGCGACCAGGGCCGTGAGGTAGATTTTCTCGGTATGATGCAAGTTTTAAAATGCCGCCATTCCTTCCCTGCTTATGTCTCCCCTGACGGTGACGCCTATGTATTCGACCACCCTGTTATTAAGAATTTTTTCCCCTGGAATCTTAATATGCATCTAGAGTTAAACAATTCCATTTGATGACAAGCAATTAATGATCTTTTAAATTCCAACCCGGTTCTTTATAAATTAGAAGCAGAAACTTCCATCACAAGCAACTTAGCCCATGCCCATAGTGAGCCGATGAATATCAATATATTAAACTCACCCTGGTTGGTGCAAACCTTTGTCGTGCGACCCACTTTAACGAAATTAATTAAGAGCCTTGCACAGAATTACATACGAAGCTAGTATTCATCCAACTATGTGTAATGTGTTTTTTATTCTGCTTTAGAAACAGCATTGATATACTCCTTTTGAAATAGCCTTGATTTGGTAATAGTTTCATACCCGTTCATTGATTTCTTAACAATTCTATAAACAGTATCAGGTTAACACTGCAACAAATTAATGTCTACACACAAACGATAATCCACACTTCTTCTAAAGAGAAAAGCCAGAACCAGCTTGTCGCAATTATTTTCCTTTTCCCATAACGGCCACTGCTGGTAGACTAATTAATCGTTGTTGTCTGTTGCATGTACTGAAATTATGTTTCCGCTAATAATCTCAAAGCGGTTTGATCTATTGCCAACGATTCACTAAAGCATCCGAAGAGTGCGTTATTTTTTATGTTACAAAAGAAGCAGCAACATATATAGATGTGAGGCAGTCCCGTGTCTGTTTACAAGTCTTCAGATTCCAAGCAGTATCCAGGTTAAAACGCAGAACTCGGGGATAGTTTTCGTCGTAGACAAATGTCTCCTGACTGTGGATGGCGATGTAGCGAATGTCAGGAAAAGTCGCTTACAAGGCAGAAGAGTTATGTAAAACGCTTAAATCATCAAATCATTGGCACCTTGCCATCTCAACAGACGATAGTTTGTGCTTCAAAAAGGCATAATAACTTTTACCTATGGCGGTAGCGAATGTGACTGACTGGTAAGATCAATTCACGCTGTAAATGTTCGTTAACAATGGGTGCATGTAAACACGTGGTTACTTCCACCATCATGCACCATCTTACGTCTCACACGCTCGATGTGTGACTTATCTGCATTAATTTTCTTTATTCCATTTCTGATCTTTGCCCTCCATGCAACACGTTCGGCGGCGACTTGCTCCCAGTGTGCGTTATCAATGCCTGTATCAATCATATCCCGCTTACACACATCATTGCATCGTAGTAGAGGCAGACCATGAGATCTCTTACCCATCTGTAATTCACCAAAAAAGATGTCCTTTGGTATTTTACCATCATCCATCCTCCTAAGATGTCCTATCCATCTAAGTCTACGAAGACTGAGCATGGAATAAACCGTCACACAACCTGATCTTTCCATTACTTCAGTATTTGTGATTTTGTCTTGCCACTTAATACCAAGCATTCTTCGCAGACGCTTAATTACGTCTATACATCAACTGTGGATAAGTATGTCATGTACCAGTAATTGGAAAACTAAGAATAAGACTGTGGAAATTAAAGAAGGCTGCAAAAAATACCAAGCTAGAATTGCATTAGAAACACGTGGGTTTCTGTGTCGGAGTGATTATGCCGCCTGCCTCGTGGACCGAAGGTTGTGGGGTCGATTCCCGAGAGCAATTTTTCTTAGAGACTCCTAGGGATAGTCGCTGAAGCTACAGAGTTGGTGTTTTGTGAGATGTCCTTTTGGCAGGACGCCTTGCTTAATGAGATCGAGCTATGTGGGGTAACAGCCAGTGCAATGAAGTCAAGCATCCTGCTTTTAAAACACTTTTTAAAACTCTTTAAGGAAATACATTGAGATTTCATCTGTGCTGTTCCAAAATAGCGACAACTGCAAAACTGAAAGTAATCGACTCAACAGACACGAAAAGAAATAATGCTAGAAACTTAAAAGTCAGCCAAGAAGAAATTAATGAGAAATGAAATCCTACATCTGAAGGACATTGGGTTACAAATAAACAAAATCAAGATGAATATAAAAGAATGCACAGAGAAATAGTACAAAAATGAAATGCAGCGAAAGAAGTCTGGCTAACTTGTCAGTGAAAGGAGCTTTTTTAACGTTCATCGCTAGCTTAGTTTAGTTTAGTCGATGGATCAACATCACGGCACACGGGTGCAACTACTAGTGCTCCGTTTCACTCCTAATTCAAGCCTGAGTCCGGAGAATCACAGCTTAGTGCACGAACACCGTAGCACCGGCCAGGATCCTGATATACTTTGGGTAAACTTTTAACTTGAAATTTTGCCCAGGCAGCTTAGTCTAGTTAGTTTAGTTTAGTTTAGTCTATGGACTAACATCACGGCACACGGGTGTAACCCATAAGTGCTCCGTTCTCCTCCTAACTCAAACCTGACAAACCTTTGCCCGGGCAGCGTCGTTAAGCTACACTTTTTTCGATTTCCAACTGCCAAGGGATTTTTTAAGTGCGCAACAATACACACGGGCGTCCGATCTCAATACCCAGAGACCAGGGGGAATATTGTTACTAGAGGTCCACGTGAAAAAATCTCGGCCCTCACCGAGGCTTGAACCTAGGACCTCCAGCACTCGAGGCTGGCACCGTACCTCGAGACCACTCAGCGCCCCCCCCCCACCCACTAATCGCTATGAACTGAAGCATAGTCAATACACGTGCTACTACTTCTGGTAAACAATATAAAATAACACAAAGTAATACAGCTTCACAGAACACATTTACGGACAAAACAAGACGTTGCAACACATGAGGACAGATTAACTCCAAATGCAGTTGCGTGCAGAGGTTCTTTGATGCCCGGGGCCAACCTTTTGATTGGATGCCACTAAATTTTTCTTTACCTCATTCATTCCTCCTCCCCTCCGACTGACTGTGCTGCCCCCTCTCCCTAACTGGATGCCCCCCTCCCGGCTGGATGCCCGGGGCCGTCGCACCCCGCACCCCCCTCTGCACGCCACTGTCCCAATGTCAGATTGTCAGATTCAAACTGTTGAAGAAACTAAAGAATATAAATGCATGAGGAAATGTTAACCCCAGTGTCAGATAATATGACTGTCAAAAAAAAACTAAAGTATACATCCAATGAGGATGGTAAATCCCCAGGCAAATGAAACATCCTTTTTGATAAAATTAACTGATTCAGAACCAAACAAAAACGTAGGTTTGGACCTAACAAAAATGGAGGCGGTAAATGGGAATTAGAGATGTGTCAAAGTTATGATCTAAAAGTTGTTAATATGGTAGTAGACATGCTGTAGTATATATCAAATTATAGTGGGTTTTATACGGAAAACTACTATATATCTAGATCTCTATCTACAGAGATTACGCCAACAAAAAGAACAAAACGCTGACATTAACACAAGGATAGGACATGCTACTTCTCTTACCCAACAACAACAAATATCTTCTAGCAGACTCCTGGCAAGGACCTTTCAAGATAATCAGACAAATTTCAACAGTAGACTATGAAGTTGCAATTAATAACAAGAAAAAAATATTCCACATCAACATGTTGAAACCCTATTACAACAGAGACGATAGCCAAGGCGACACAGCAGCAAACACGACCATAGTAAACCACACAGACCCAGAAGACACAGACGAAATACCAGTGCCAACACAATACATGACAGACAAGTTACAAGACATTAAAATATCACCAAACCTCTCTCAGACCGACAAAGACAGCTACTTACAAAGATACATTATAAAGACAAACTACATCAAGAAATTCTAGACCTTGAGAAAAACAAAATTATCAGAAAATCATAGTCACAATATTGTTCACCAATTGTGATTGTCCCCCCCAAAAAAATCATGGTTCGACACGCCTATGTTTGGACTACCGAAACCTAAATGCAATAACTCAATTGGACTCAGAGCCAATGACAAACTGTGAAGACAGTACTGACAGACATGACAGACGCTAAATACTTCCCAAAGCTTGACATGACGAAAGGGTTTTGGCAAATACCCATGACTGAAGACTCCATCCACCTTACAGCATTCGCCACACAATGGGGCCTATACGAATGGTGTAAATTACCATTTGGGCTAGTCAACGCCCCAGCAACATTCGTTAGAATGACAAGACTGCTGTTAGAAGACGTACCTCAAGTACTTACATATATAGACGACATCTGTACAGACAGCAACAGTATGACACAACACCTAGCAACATTACGAAAAACTTTTGAACGTATCAGGCAACACGGCCTGACTGTAAAATCAACAAAAGTTGAAATTGCTTTTCATGAAATATGTTTTATAGGCTGTAAAATTTGTGATGGTAATATCACCACTGATGACAAGATGTATCTAAAATTTTGAAATTATCGTTTCCTATAACGAAGAAAGATGTAGTAAGCATTTTAGGATTGGTGAATTATTATAGAAAGTTCATACCAAACTTTTCAGACCTAACATAACTTTTCACTAATCTGTTGACAAAGCGCCAACCATCAAAAATGGTACACAGTGAAGGCCTGAAAGAAGCTCTTATAAAAATACAACGGTATTTCTCATCTCACCCTATATAAAAATTCCTTAACGTTAATCTTCGTTTGACAGTTAGAACTGACGCGAGCAGTGTGGGCGTGGCTGGGGTCCTCCTACAGACCTACAACAACGTTTTGCATCCAGTGGCATACGTCAGTCGCAAGTTAACGTCAATCGAACGGAGATACAGTGCACCGGAATTGGAATGTTTAGCTCTGATATGCTCATTATCTAGGCTATCAAGGTATTTGTTGGGCAAACACTTCATTGTTGAATCTGACAATAGCCCAATAAAGATAGTAATGCAAGGAACCCTATCAAATCACAGAATTGCCAGATGGGCGTTACTGCTACAAAATTACAGCTTTGAATTACGCCACATAAGCGGTACTGAGAACACAATCGCGGACCTTCTGTCAAGGATTCCTCTCGACGAGTCCACCAACGGTCTAACTACGCTGGAGCGCAAAGATTAAAATAAAGTTATCAACAGCGCTCAGACCGAAATATCACATTGCAGCGCAAGACATGACCCCGTCACAAAAGAACGCTGCCTAAACAAATTCAGTGTGATATGGACTATGTCCAATTATATTTCCAAATAACATTTTTAAATTGTGAATGTGCCGTATAAATGAAGGGTGCCGAACATAAAAGTGTACTGGGACATTAACTGTTGTAAATATTTTCAGATTCAAGTGCAGAATAAACAATTTTACACAACTACAAAAACTTACCGAACTTCCAGCACTTATCTATATCCATGTGTACCAGCACTGAATAACACTGTGTAATAACTACACCGAAATGGGCAAACTTTTAAATTAATTTACGCACTGTGTTAGTTAAACGACACCGTTACCCGGAACAGTTTACTTCAACATTTTTTACAACGAAATGTTCTTTTTCGTCCAACGGGTTCCTAGTTTTCGTAAACACGATATATTTAATTTCGTTTCTTTTCCCAGTATGTTTCTAAATTGTTATTATAGCAGACTATACGTAATTAGTTAAGTATAAATGAGTGAGTGAATGAATGTTATGACTTTTGAATTTGCATATAAGAGATTGAGAGAAAGGATTTACATAATTGTAATCTAAGGATCACCGATTGACCCCATTGTTCAATAGTGCCAGACATGTTACTATTTTGAATAAAGTGAGGTCAAACGTTTGATACTTAGACAAATAACAAATGCACTAATTTATTTATTTATTTTTTTGTTGTTGAAAGTATCTAAAAGTTATCCTACATAATTATTTATGATTGTACCTAAAGGGAAACAATCTGATATTGGTAAAATTGGTACATGCATGTCTTTTTTTTTCAAAGTGGTCAAATGACTCCAAAGTACCAAGTTGCGTCAACTAGAGGTGGACGATGGTTACTAAAATTTGATAGGACCGGGATTAGAATATCTGGCCATAGGGGTTAGTGTTCTGGTCCTGAAGTCATCATATAGGGTGATGACTTGACGCCTAACATGTTTTTTGTTGAGAGGGAGGACGTAGCTTGAAAGATAGCGCCAATCGTTGTTAACTTCCGGTCTGTGCTGAGTCCGTTGTCAAACAAAGTACCGATCCAAACAGGGGACGATACTTGATGCGAATAGCCTGATGGCAACAATGAATGAAATATACATCATGCATCATTGCCAAACAGATAACACCTTGCAATGATATAATATTATGATCCATCAATGTAAACAACTATTGGGTCCTGACATGAAATTAGAATGTAAACACAGACTATGTGTAACTACTCACATAATAAAAGGGTATCCCTTTCATAAGAGAGGGGGGAGGAGAGTGTCAAGAACCCAATATCAACTAACCCAATATAAAACTCCTGCATGACAGGAGTTAGCCGAGGACAGCTCAAGACAGGCGATCAGGACAGGCAGCCTGGTGTTATCAAGTACAGGTCAACTACTAACCAGTTGAAGCCCTGTGGTCATCGTGCCACTTTACAACGCACGGGCGACACCAACCGTGATAAGTGAAGGTCTGACCGAACATACCTGTGTCAGGAGACGGGTTAAGGACTTCGAGACGGACGGACAGAGAGGGTTATGCTTGTGTTTCGTGATCGTTGTGAGATGGCTGTAATGAGGGATAGCGTGTCTGTCTGATAGATTGAGATGTGCTTGAGCTGAGGCAGTGAGAGTGTTATTTTGTATTATTCTATTATAAGATGTATGATGCATGTATATACTGCTGTGATAATGTACGAGTTGCGCATGATTATGAGCGCAACTTCCACGAATGTACCCAATGTAGATAGATTACGTGAATAAAAGGATTTATTTCACGTTGCCGCGTGTAAGAGTGTAATCATTGAATGTGTATGATTGTTTCGCCCCTGTTCTGGAGAGCGAGCCAAATGTTAATATAAGTGAGTCCATGACAATCATCATTTTCATCATCATTATCGTTATACTCTTTATCATTTTCATCATCATTATCGTTATCATCATCATTATTATTATCATCATTATAGTTATCATCATCGTCATTATTATCAACAACAACGCCAGTATCATTATCATTAGCATCATCTTCTTCCACCTCTCCCGTGGAGTGCCGTAGGGAGGCATAGTTGACCTTCCAGCTCAGAACGGGTGGCACTGGATAGTGTCATTCCATGTGGTTGTACAATGTTTTTGATTTCGTCAATCCATTCTCTTCTCGGGCGTCCTCTTTTTTTTCGTATGAGATCTTCATTGATGTAACGCCAGTGATGGTAGTTAATGGTGTTGCATTCTAACGAGATGGCCGAACCATTTGATCTTCTTTCTTCTAATATATCAGTCACAATGCATTGATCCCACCATGCCTGGGCTTTTCTTAATCTATCCATTGACAGTCATGATTCACTGTAATAAATAAAAACAGATTCTATAAAACATTTCAGTATTCAACTTTGATAGTGACGTATTGCATGAGATACTATTCATTTTCTGAAATATGAAATTTTGGTATATGGTGTGCGCAGGATGATTTTTATAGACCAAATGACCATAGATGGATGATGTGGTGAATGTCACATTGTGTTTCATACAGATGACTGTCTGGTTGAACGAATAATGAAGGAGCTTCATTATTAAAGGGTCACCAATTAGGCACGCAGATCCCTCATACATTCGGCCCTTTCAATCACATCAATTATCTATTGTGCACGTTATATTCACACAGAAATAAAACACACTGTTAACATAAAAAATGCATATTACCATGTTATGAGACAGACAGGCAGACAGACAGGCAGACAGATACACACACACAGACACACACACACACACACACACACACACACACACACAACACAGTTATACACTCACTCAATAACACATAACCACATGCTACCCTCACAAATACCCATTCACAATAATGAACACACAAACAGACATTCACTTATAAATACATACTCTTTCTATCTCGCTCTGTCTGTCTGTCTGTCTGTCTGTCTGTCTGTCTGTCTGTCTGTCTGCCTGCCTGCCTGCCTGCCTGCCTGCCTGCCTGCCTGCCTGCCTGTCTGTCTGTCTGTCTCTCTGTCTGTCTGTCTGTCTGTCTGTCTGTCTGTCACCCATGCTCATATACCCTTATTCATATGGCAAAGCACACACATACTCTCCTTCACACACACATACACACACACAGACCCACACACACACACACACATACACACACACAGACCCACACACACACACACACACACAATAAACACAAACACACTCTCGCCCTACCACACCAACACAAAGCAGGCAAGCTAGTCAGTGCAAAACAAAAGCTTCCAATCACATGTTAAAACCTAGGATGATTCATCATGTCACTGAACTTTCATACCACCTCACTGTACACTCATCTTTTTCTGGCATTCGCTGTTTTCCTTCTCTGACATCAACACGCGCGCAAGTTTACACATCGTCACGGTATCAAGTCAAGCACAGGAATGTGCGGATGGTTTTCATTGGGTAGGGGAGGGGGGGGGGGGATAGAACTAGCACATACCTGAACACGCAGCAAGACAACATGTACAAGCGTCTGGAGATACGCATCTTTCATTTTAACCGATTGCGGATGTTTTTGTTTTGATTTTATTCACTCGCTTTTTACTCAAGCGTAGTTCATGCACGTGCCACTACTTCGAATACAGGATTAGCTGTCCCAATGACCAGTGTTCCTCGCCATCAGGAGGACTCACTCTGGCTTCTGAGGCACTGGTAATTTACGTCCCCATGTCAAGAACGAGAAGTGAACATGTTAGTCCATCTGATCTGTGTAGGGATTGAACCCGCTACCTCGGCATCAGCACACCGGATGTTTAAGAACCAGCGTTCTAATCCATACCGCCATGCTGATCTCCATTGCAGACAGTAAAGTCTACTTGCCTCTACGCTTGGGTCATATACAGGTCAACAATATCTAGTGCAGTGGTTTTCTACCGGTGGGGAATCCCCTCCCCCTGGGGGGAATTTTAGGGTTTCCAAGGGGGGCGGAGCGGTGAAATTAAGATTATTTCAAAATCATGTTAGTGCAAGAACCGATTTCTTGATATTATTTTTCCCTCCATACTTTACGGTTCTGTACTTCTCGCCCTTCTGAAATTCATTTTATAACGTAAGTATACCCACAAATCACGTTTTGTGTAGACGTCTAGACGTGTTCTAGTATGTGTTAGTAAATTCAGCTTCCATATTTACGTATACTGTGTAAACAAAAGGAGGGGGAAATTTATACTGAGGAAATACGAAAATGGGGGGGGGGGGGGCCTGGCATTCTGAACATATGGTGAAAGGGTTCATGGGCCAAATAAGGTTGATAACCACTGATCTTGTGGCATACTGAAATAGCAATATAAGTATTATGTACTTGCATTGTGGGTTCTTAATTTTTCTAAGAGCAATATGAAGATGCCCTGCCGTCTTGCTAGGCCAGTCGCAGGTTAAGGACAAAAATCTGACCGTAGGGAGTCCATCTCCTATGGCGAGCCATATTCCCTTTAGCCCATTACCTCGCGGTTATGGTTTCCCCATCTATACCACGTAGAGGTGGGGTTGACTTGTGTAGTCTGCGGGTCATCGGCAGGCTACTCATTTTCACTGTTCACCCCTCTTGGGAGAGGCTAGCTAGTAAGGAGACGAAGAGGCCAACGACATAAACGATGGACGCAGGTAATAACAGAGTCCACCGGAATATCAATATATGAAACCCATAAGCGGGCACTCTCTCGCTGTTTATACTTCACCCACCCTGACACCGCAAGGTACAAGAGGAACATGGTGAGATGAGATGAGATGATTAAGGGTTCGTGTGGTTGAAAGATTTACCTAATGAAGATATGTTTTAGGGGAGCCTAGTTGGCCGCTTTACTTGTTGATGTAAATGGGAATATTCTTCAACAAGTGAATCGGTTCAATTATTTCGGAACAGTCATAACATCTGATGGGACATGCCTTGAAGAGATGAAGACAAGAATCACCATGGCGAAAGTAGCCTTTTGCAAGATGACTAACACACCGATCTATAAAAAGATGTCTATTTCAACGAGAAAAAGAGTGGTAAGGTTCTACGTAGAACCTGTACTGTTCTATGGATGGGAAGCTTGGACAATGAACAAAAAAGCTGAAAAACATTTGATGGCTGTGGAAATGTGGTTTCTGAGGAGGATGCAAAGAATATCATGGACGGACATAAAAACCAATGAGAAAGACCTACATGAAACAAATGAAGATCGTAAACTGATTAAAGAAATTAGACGTAGACAGTCAAAATGTTATGAAAAGAAATAACTCGGAGAACTTGGTGGCAACTGGCAAGATTGAGGGGAACAGAACAAGGAGGAAGACAGAGAAGTAAATACCTGGATGGATTGGCCACGTGACACGGCCTAGACAGGAACGCTTAGCTGGTCCACGACTCTGGTGATCTAGTGAAATGGCGAATCATGACCGTCCATGCTTACCAGACTGTCACGTGATGAATGGATGGAGTTGGCCGCGCGTCGAAGCACACTTGTTCCTTCAGCGAAGGGGTAATCGGCTGCTTCGAATCCGTATATGGTTACTATAGTTTTCACTCTTTATATTGTCTATTGTGTTACTGTATGACAGCACCGTTAAGAAACACAGAAATACTATGAAACACAGAAATATCATGAAGCTGTGGTTCATAATATTTCTGTCATATCATGATCCACAGACATGAAACACATACATATCATGAAACACCGACATAATAGGAAACACAAACATATTATGAAACAAGAAATACTATGAAAAACAGAAATATAATGAAGCAGCCATACGATGAAACACAGACATATCATGAAACACAGATACGCCATTAAACACAGACATATTATGAACCACAGACACATCAAACAGACCACAAAGCAGTTATTGAAACAATAAGAACCAACAGAAGAAGAAAGCAAAGACCAGGAAAATACATGTCATGCGAACCAGTAAAACTCAAAGACGAGGCAGTGAGGAAAAATTATGAGAAACAAATACCTGAACTCTTTGTAAAATTACCTATAGAAAGAAAGACAGTGGAAGAAGAATGGGAGATGTTCAAATCAAGCATTTTAAATACTGCAAAAATAACACGTGGCATCACGAAAAAACGCAAAACATGGATAAAGAAATAAACAAGTTGGTGAAACGCAGAGGTAAAGTAAGCTGTAAAAGAGAAAAAGGAAAAATATAAACCGTGGGTGAAAAGCAAACAGGACTGTGATTACATAGAATATAGAATAGCAAGAAGACATATGAATAGAATAGTAGAGAGAAGAAACCAAAAAGACTGGGAGAAGTATGGAGAAACCCTAAATAAAAACTACAAGGAGGCAATTAGAAACTTCTACAAAAAGATCAGTGCAATTAGAACCAGAGCAGAACTCTTTGACCCTGGCGAAATAATTAACAGCGAAAAAGGAGAACCAATAAGTGAACAAAAACAAATCCTGAAAAGAATGAGGCAGTACTTCGGACAACTTCTCAAAATACCATCAGATGCCACAGGAATTCAGATGTCATTGAAGAACTAGAACCAGAAGTACTGAAAGAAGAAATTGGAGAAGCCGTCAGATTAGCCCCATTGAATAAATCACCGGATCAAGATGAAATACCAAATGAACTAATTAAAGCAGCAAGAGAAGGTGGAACAGCTTGGCTACATAGATTATGTAACTATATTTTGGTAGAACATCAGACACGACGAAAGTGGGAACACGCCATAATTATTCCAATTTGGAAAAATAAAGGCAGTAAAAGAGACTGTACACAATACAGAGGCATGTCCCTTTTGAGTCATACTAGGAAAATATTTTGCACAATCTTGCGAAAAGATTGCGAAATACAAAAGAACCCAGCTAAGCGAAACACAACATGGATTTATAAACAAACAAAGGATGCCTAGATACATTTTTGCTCTTAAACAACTTATAGAAAAATAAATTGAATTTAATGACACACTCTACTTAGCCTATGTCGACCAAGAAAAGGTATTCGATAGAGCAGATAGAAACAAGCTGTGGGAAATCCTTAATCGATAGGGAGTGAGTACACATCTAATAAACTTATGTAGAAGCTTATACAACAACAACAGTGAATGCATAGTGAGAACAAATGGAGGACACATAGAACTCTTCACCATAAGATCCGGTGTACGACAATTGTGTGTCCTGACCCCTCTCTTGTTCATAACATATATAGACAATATATGTAAAGAAACCAGCCAAACGGAGACCACAAGTACACAGCATGACGAACAGAGCACAGAAGAAACACCAACGGCAAATTATACCATTAAAGAATCCCACTTTGTGGAATATCGAGCATTAATAGCAAAATTAGAAGCAGAATTACAACACCAAATTAATTGTCTAAACGAGGTGTGTATGGAACGTAACATGACAATTACCACCAGTAAAACAGAGGACTACAGAAAGGCTTTTGATAGAGTAAAACATGTCAACATGGTGGATATGCTTGCAGATCTACAAATTGATGGGAAAAACATTAGACTTATAAACAACATATATTGGAAACAACAAGCTGCCATGAGGATTGATAATGAAGTGGGACAATATCAACCTATTAAGAGAGGTGTCATGTAGAGATGTGTAATGTCTCCAGATCTTTTTTTCCCTATATAGTGAAAATATTTTCAGAAATGTAGAAGATATAAATGGAATCAGCATTGGAGGACGAAACATCAATAACATTAGATATGCAGATGATACAGTATTGATTGCAGATAATGCACAAGATCTACAACAATTAGTAGACGCGGTTGTTGTACACAGTGAGCAGCTGGGGTTGGAATTAAATTGTAAGAAGACACAGGTTATGGTCGTCACTAGGAAGAACGAAATACCACAACGTAATATACAAGTAAATGGGAATACTCTTCAACAAGTGAATCGGTACAATTATCTCAGAACAGTCATAACATCTGATGGGAGATGCCTTGAAGAGATTAGAACAAGAATCGCCATGGCGAAAGTAGCCTTTAGCAAGATGAAAAACATTCTGACCAATAAAAAGATGTCAATTGAAACGAGAAAAAGAGTGTTGAGGGGATACATAGATCCTGTTCTTTTGTATGGATGTGAAACTTGGACAATGTACAGTCAAGCTGAAAAACACCTGAAGGCTGCATAAATGTAGTTTCTGGGGAAAATGCAAAGAATACCATGGACAGACAGAAAAACCAATGACCAAGTACTACAGGAGACAAATGAAAATCGTAAATTGATTAGAGAAATTAGACGTAGACGTTCAAAAATTTTTGGACATGTTATGAGAAGAAATGGATTGGAGAACTTAGTGGCACCTGGCAAGATCGAAAGGAACAGACCAAGAGGAAGACCGAGAGGAAAATACCTGGATGGCTTGGCCACATGGCATGGACGAGTCAGGAACACTGAGCTGATCCACGACGCTGGTGATCGGGTGAAATGGGGAGTCATGACCGCCCACGCTTTCCGGCATGGCACATGATTGATTGAAAACAGAGGTAATGACTATAAGCAAAGAAGAAAAGACAACAGAGATCCACCTACACGAACACCCTCTGAAACAAGTAAAGTACTTCAAGTATTTAGGAAGTATAATATCATCTAATAGCAAATCAGAAGACGTGATCGAAAATAGAAATAGATGCAATAAAAGCAAACCAACTCATTGAACAAATGGCACCAATACTAATGAATGATTGAATGATTGATTTAGGAATCGACATCACAGCATTCGGGGCATTCTAATAAGCGCTCCGTCCCCATCCGCAGCAGCCAGCGAAGAGTTTCAACACCAATAGTACTAGTAGCAATCTGATCCGTCTTGCCTTTCCTTTGAGCGTCGAGCGTCGGCCAGATCCCCTCATCACTCCTCGCTGTCTCATTCTTGACAGACCATGGTGATCCATTTGCTCTTCCGAGGTGTACACGTGCTCCCACAAGGCCGCAACCACGTCTGCCTTGTCATGCATCAATACTCCACCAAGTTCTGCAGAGCCAGCCAATTTATCCGCCTGTTGATTTCCCAGCACACCGGCATGCCCCGGAGAAAAGATCCAGACCATACTTGCCACCCGTGACCTCCGAAACGAAGCAAGCTGCTCTGCCCGAAGCTTGCCTGTCCTCACCAATACTAAAGAACAAACATGTGTCAATATTTACTAAGAAAGCACTCTACAATACACTATTTTTACCAACTCTGTGCTACCAATGCCAAACCTGGACAATGGCAGAACAAGAGAAACCAAACATCACAACAGTAATGAGATTCATGAGAAGAATACTCAATGTATCAAGAAGAGAGAAAATCAGAAATGAATAAGTCGGGACCAAAGTGGGGGTTATAGCAGCTCTGGATTTTATTTGGTCATGTAACTAGGTTACCAACTAACAGTACACCACAACATGCAATACTGAACAGACCATATTGAAGCAGAGGAAGAGGCCGACCACGTAAACGATGGACCGAGGGAATAGCAGTCCATGGAAATATCGATACATGAAGCCTATGATCGGGGACTCTCTCGATGTTTATACTTCACCTCAGAGGAACATGATGAGATGAAATGAGATGAAACAGCCATATCATGAAACACAGACATATCATGAAACACAGACATATCATGAAACACAGAAATATGAAACACAGAAAAATCATGAAAGACAGACATTTCACGAAACACAGAAATTTGAAACACAGACATATCATGAAATACAGACATATCATGAAACACAGAAATATGAAACACAAGCATATCATGAAACACAGAAACATTATGAAGCACAAAGACATCATGAATCACAGACACATCATGAAACACAGACATATCATTATACACAGACATATCATTATACACATAAATATCACAAACACAACCATCCGTACATTGACAATCTGTGTGTTGATTGTACTTCTGTATGGAAATGAATGCAGGACGACGGGTAATGACATGAGGAGAAAACTGCAGGCAATGACATGCATGTTTTTGAGCACAAATGTTAAGCATATAGTGGATAGAGAAGAACAGACTGAGGTTGTAGCGGCTGCAGGCAAGATGGGTCACGAAATTAATAATTAAAAGACAGGTTGAACTTATTGGACATATGAACATCAGAGGTTGATTACAGAAATTAGCCGCTTATGAGTAACTACGACTGGACTAAAGATTTGGGGCTGTCAATAAAGTCTCGGTATGTGTCGTGGCGTGAAAAGGTGCCCCTTACTTATACATTTATTTATCCTCTGCATATGTCAAACTACTTTAATAATTTCGTTAGTTCATGCATATAATATCACAGGTCAGCATGGACGAATGGGTAAGAACGCTTGTTCTTAAACATCCGTTGTGCTGATGCGGAGGTTAGCGGTTCAACCCCTACAAGGGACAGCTGGACTAAAATGTTTACCTGTCGTTCTTGACTTGGGGACGTAAATTATAATTACCTGTGAAGTCGGAGTGGGTTCGCCTGATTGCGAGGGACAATGTTAATAGAGAAAGCTAATCCGCACGCAAAATTCAGTCAAGCAGTACTATAAGTAGTGTGTATGGACTAAGTTTGAGTTCAAAGCGAGCAAGCGCTTAAATAAAATAAATCACATACTCGTTAAGAAAGTATTACCATTGCATACAAATAATATGTAAAAGTTACACATCAAGTGAGATGAAATGAATCAAAACACTTAGCTAATATAATTAATAACATAATATAACATTGGAAGGTATATTACACTGGCATCTTGCCGTCTTGATTGACTGCAGGAAATAACAACAGTTAGGTATGTGTATCCTTGAGAACAAGCTGAGAAATACTAAACACGCAGACTGTGTGCATACCGTACAACGAACTCCGCAATGGCGAACATAAATCACAGCGGGAAATCCCAACAAATAAGAAAAAATCCACACACAAAAATGTAATAAAGTAAAAATAAGTATACTATGACACAGCAAGCGACGTTGTGAATATACAAATCTTCATCGGGAACAGAACAACACAATCATAATCTAAAGAAAAACATGACATTATAATATATAATAATATAAAAACACAACTACTTCGATGTCAAGAAGACGGCACACAAGTTGTACAGTGTGTCCGTGTTTAGATTGTCTCACCTTTTCGCAGGAGTTACACATACCTGTTTTTATTTCCTACTGTTATATCCTGCTGCAGCCGTTGCTTCTCTTCAGACTATAGCTTGTTTAATTGTGCTTCAACAAAGGCGTAATAACCTGATAGTCTATAGCTTGTTTAACTGTGCTTCAACAGAGATATAATAACTACAACACAAGGCGGTAGCGATGGTGGCTTAAGAGATTACTTCGCTCTTTAAATATTCGTCAACAAAATTTGCACGTGAACACATGGTCATTTCCACCATCTCTCACCATTTTACAGCTCACACGCTCAGCGTAAAACCTATCTGCAACAATGTTTCCCTTTGTATTTATTCAATTTCTTATCTTTTCCCTCCATGCAATGCGATCAGCGGCGACTTGATCTCAAGGTGCAATATCTATACGTGCATCAATAAAGTTCCGCTGACACACATCTTTGAACCATAGTAGAGGTCGCCCCAAAATCCTTTACCCATTATTAATTCACTAGAAAAGATGTCTTTTGGTATTCATCTTCCATTTTGCTTAGGTGTCATATCCATCTATGTCTACAAAGACAGAGCGTGGAACAACCCGTCACATCACCAGATCTGTCCAATACTCTCGGCTTTCGTGATCTTATCTTGCCACCAAGCATTCTTCGCAGACACCTCAAATTAAAGCTGCTTAAACGATTCTCTTGGTGTGAATGAGCTGCCCAGACTTCACTACCATAAAGTAGAGTATTAAAGTAAAAGGCTTGGTAGAACAGGTCTTTTGTTTTGGCAGTAAACTTACTGATCTCCCAGACTCTCTGATTTAATCATTTCATTGTTTTTGCTACTTGCCAATTCTGAGGTTTCTTTCATTATTGATGGATAAATTTATCGTTGACACTGCCCCATCTCCAGCTCTGAGTCGTCAGTAGGGATTGATGGTTCCCCCATGTACACCGTATGTTATAATTTGTGTCTTCTTTTTGCTAATTGTTAAACCAAAGAGGAGCGGCTGACCGAGTGGCTTGCATGCCGGTAATTTCTTCGGTAGATCCGGGTTCGGATCCTCGGTCAGGTATGGATTTTCTGTCGGGGGCAAAAAGAAAACCCTAAACTGTACAGTTTGTGGCCACTGCAATAGCCAGGCGGTCTTAATTCCTTAGGCTAAAGACCCTCCACCACCCCTGTTAAATACCGCAAGTACTATAGGCAGTATATAAGAGATGACAGTTAAATCAAATTCATAACAGGCAATGGAGAATGCAGATAGTAGTTGTTGCAATTATTCCTCAGAGTGGGTCGCAATAGCAGCATTATATGCAAATAACAACTCTCTGAAATATCTCCTGTAACTTTGGTCTTTCCTTTCAATCTCTGAACATTGTAAAGTCCGCCATCTCAGCTTGAGTAAATGTGTAAACCACCATCCTGATCACGAAAGGCATATTGCACCAGACGTTAAAAGTATATTCTATAGAGAGTGCGGGAAAGTATACAACGTTGCTTAACACTACTCTTGATTTCAAACTCTTTTGAAGATGCACATTCAACCATGATTATACCTGTGTGGACAATGGACAGAATAGCTGGCGGGCAGCCTTCTTCCTTAGCGTCGTGAACAGTCCCTTCCGACTGACTATATCGAATGCCTTTATGAGATCGATGAAAGCAATAAACAGTGGTTGATTCTGTTCACGGTATAGTTTTCAGCTGTCGCAAAGAAAATACTATATCATTTGTAGACCGGTTACGTCGACAGTCAGACTGTGATTTAGGGTTGACTTGATCTCGAAAAAAATAAAATTTCATGCAGAACAATTCTGGCAAATATTTTCCCAACGATATGTAGAAGTGAGATACCCCTATAGTTGTTACTGTCACTCCGATCTCCCTTGTTCTTGTACAGTAGGATCTGTAGAGTGAGTGTGTCTTGCCTACTCCTGAAAACGTCTATTGTAGTCCTATCCTTACTCTTAGTCCTATTAGAAGCATGTTTATTAATAGCATACTTAAATTCTGTTATGGTGGGAGGTGTACGGTCAAATGTTGACAGAGCCTTTATGGCGTTGGGGGCATCATCCGCCAGTTTGAGTAAAGAACAATACAGTACTATTCCCATCTCTGATGTTTCTTCTCAATGATGATTTACCAAAGATAAGCTTCTCAGTGGTGCATGTCTTTTAATTGTTGGACCGTAGACCTTCTTTATCCATTCATACGAGTACATTCATCTGATGTTTCCCATATCACTTGCAAATATGAATGCACTCGCATAACTTGATCCAATAACCATTTGAACACTGCCAGACTGCCTTTTTCATATCTGCCGGATCGGCAAAGCAAGCTCTAACTACACGCCTAACTTAGCTTCAATCCTAGACAAGTAGACGACTAAGGCTTAGGGTCTGATTTACTCTACCATGACAGTTAATCTCTATGTTAGATTTTCACGCACTAGTGTAAAGATTATGCTCAACCAATTACGCTCTTCCACGCAAAGACGTTTGCAAAACGATGGGTGTCGGGTTTGGAGAGCGCCGCACAACATTCGATGCTAAGAGAAAGCAGAAAGTACCGTCTACTGTTATACAGATAGTACCGTCTACTGTTAAATGGTAGCCCAGTCATATCTGATTAACCCCTGACACATAAAGGTATATTATCTAGCTTTCAAAATCAACAGACTCAGTTTGAAATGTCACACCAATGACGTTTAATTCAGTGAGACAACTGTAATAAAACTGCCAGGACAGTTTGAAAGCAGAGACCAAGGTCAGAAACCAGGAAGACAACAGACACTGAAGGAGAATAAACAACGGAAATAATAATCTTATTTACAGCCATCACAGCAGAATACAAAGTAAAACAAAAAATACTGTTATCCAGAATAAATAAAAACATAAATTGTAAACTTAGATATCGATGGGACAAAAACAAAACAAAAAACTACTGACAATAGTACACGTCAGGGATAATGACGGGACGGTAGCCAAAGCAAGACAAACAAAACAGGAAACGGCATGCTTACAGAAGAAAGCCGCGCAAGCTCCTATGTAATATAATGCTAGCGGAAATGACATTGCCATCCCAATAAAAAAAGAAAATATCAATCAATAACTAATAGATAAATGATGAGAAAATAGAGGAATTCGAGCTTTAGGCTTCTAAAGTTTCTGTTTCCGTTTACCAGCTGCTGATAATGTCCCTTGGGATAGGTTCATGTGGCATACGGTTTGTTTATTTTAGTTCAGTTGGATTTATCATTACGGGACTCTGGACACGTTCTTTGGTCCTCCGCCCCTACATTACGCATAGCATACAAAACTTTTGTTATGGTGGGAGGTGTACGGTCAAATGTTTACAGAGCCTCTATGGCCTTTGAAGCATCATTCGTTCCATAAGCTTATATCGACTAACTGTACCTCTCCAATGTCGATTGACGAGCTTCATCGGATTCTCAGAGTACTGCTGATTTCTGGCCACACAGATTTTCAGTCTAAACACTTTCATTTTAACTATTGAAACGCACGCATCAGTTGAAAGTCCTCGTTTTGGTTGAACTCCTGAAGAATTTTCATGTTGTCTGGGAATTTATTGGCTAACCTTCTCATACGGTAGCAGTGCTAATCTGACCTTGTGGACTTTCCTGCTCCACAAATTCGGGATGAATCTTTACAAAGATGGAAGTAAATATACGAACTGAAGCCCTCTGCTGGAATGCAATCGGGCGCAGGTGTTAAAAAACCGCCCACCTCAACTAACA
The DNA here is from genome assembly GCA_014155875.1 of Cepaea nemoralis. NCBI lineage: Eukaryota > Metazoa > Mollusca > Gastropoda > Stylommatophora > Helicidae > Cepaea > Cepaea nemoralis. The sequence continues at coordinate 134,344 of JACEFZ010012993.1, forward strand.
GCATCGTGCTCACTGCATCACTTAGTGTGCAAATGTAACGTTGCTATTCAAGCCAACGTAATTAAATTGTTACTGCCAAATTGCATTTTACAAGAATGCGCAACGCCATTAAAAACCGAAATATGATAAGTATAAAGTATGTGTAATAAAAAGTTGTTTTCTTCTGTATGAATGCGTATGCTGGACAATAAGTAGATAAATTCGATACCGTGGAGATGTGGTGTTTAAGAAAAATATTGAGAACAACGTGGACAAAGATGAAAACAAATGCTATGATCGTAAATGCGGCAGGTGTCACAACGGTTCTCGTTAAAGTCACATCGACATGACAAACCAAATTTATCAACAAAATTCGGTGGAAATGAGAAATTAGCTTTATGAGTAAACATGCTTGGCAGGTGGGGAAAAGACAACAAGGCAACACATAATAATATAAGCACGACCAATGTAATTGCATTGTTAGATGGCAGAGAGATTTGGAGAGTCACGATTGTCTGCATCAGTCCTGGTACCAGAAGAGGAAAGTTTACGAAACGTTTATTGTTGCACTGTTTATGGTAAAGCAAACAACATGAATGTCCTCCTAACGGATGCAAACATGTGAGATCCAGCTGGAATCAATAATGTTGTAGTTGCAATTGTAAAACTCTAGTGACTCCCCTCTATATTTTTATATTTAACTGTTGCATCGCTTCGGCTACAAGTTTTCTTATGTGGTACCTTTCACAACTGAACTTCTGCATCGCCTTCCTAGCCAAGTTCCATAGCTATACTTTTTTCTCCTTATCCTTTAATTTTATTGATTTTTCTAATTTCATATTTTTGTTTAGATCTGTTTGTGTTGTTCCCGATGAAGATATTTATAATCGAAAAGTCGATTGGTTGTATCGTGTTTGTTATCATCATTGATTATGACATCACACTGATGTTGGACAACAGGATGCCTTCATCCGACATACAGGACTTCGCGTTGGAGCTCAAGCCAACGAACACAAGCAAGCAAGCAAGCATCATTGATTTACACCCTGTAATATACGTTTGCCGAATTGGAGTTCGTTGTAAGGTATGTACATTGTGCCTGTGGTTATTATCTCTCACATTTTCCCAGGAGATACATTAGATGCACTTACCACACTGTTTTTAGTTTCTAGCGCAAAGGAAGTTAACCGCGATAAACATCCGGGTCATGATGACCTTAAACTGGCTATTATAAACACACATTTAGACATTTAATTAGGGACCCCACACAGAACTTTAATGTAGCCAGAATTGGCAGCTATTGACTTTGCTAAGCTGGCTACTCAGACACGACAATCATGCAGGAGTACATCTAAAACAGATGTCAGGAATACACATTAGTTCCCAGTCGCAAGATTGATAAAAAATAAGCCAAAATGTACAATCACTGTCCTCATTCTTCGCCTACTGGGTAGTCAGAAACTGAACATGTTTAATGAAGCAAGAAGGATGAACTGTTTGCGCTACGCACAGCTCGATAATAACACGGAATTAAATTCAGAAGAACAGTATTATTCAAGACTGGACAGCATTGTAATCAGAGGAGTTGCCGCGAGGAAAGAAGGCGGGTCGTTCCGAGGTTCCTGGCTCCCCAATATATCCATCAACCAGAAGTTAAAAAAAAAAAAAACTCTACAGAACCAAGCAGATGTAGTCTCGAGAGATTCCCCTGAACAATGTTTCCAGTAGCTCTTAAATACACTTCCAAACATTCTTAACCAGGCTTTGTTTGTACAACGCTTCATTGTTGATATAAGTCACGCACTCAATTCTCATGGAAAGCACCGCATGTCTAAAGTCATGACCGTACTTTAAAACGGAACGTGCGTTAGATAAATTAGACGAGGGTATCTACGAGGGGGATTCACGTGAAAACCTTAAAATTGTGATATGCATTATAATAACCATGCTATTGTCATGTAACCTGTCATTATTGTTGTTAAGGATGTCAAGAGTGTTAAACAGATGACACCACCGTGCTGACGAATACGGTGACGTCTTAGCGTCAGTTTAACGATGGCTGCCCCACTTTTGACATGAACCAGCGTTCTGTTATCCGTTTTCTTTTTATCAGTAAAGGGGTGAATCCAATAAAAATGCATCGGCGAATGAAGGTCCTGTATGACGATGCATGCAAGTCGGTAAGTGGATTAGGAAGTGTCAAAACGGCGTGACTTCTGTCAGGGACACAGATTAGTGAATAAAGAGTGGTTAAACCCACGACCAAGAGAATTTTTTCTATACAGAATCCAAGCACTTTATCGGCACTGGAGGACTTGCATTGAACGCAGCGGTTACTACCCCGAAAAATGATACATTTATTCTTGAGTTGTTTTTTTTTTAATTTTTTTTCAGAATATACTCACCAAAAAATAATTCAAGGTTTTCATTTGAAGCTCCCTCGTATCTGTCTGTCTGTCTGTCTGTCTGTCTGTCTGTCTGTCTGTCTGTCTGTCTGTCTGTCTGTCTGTCTGTCTGTCTGTCTGTCTGTCTGTCTGTCTGTCTCTGTCTGTCTGTCCGCCCGCCCGCCCGCCCGCCCGTCCGTCCGTCTGTCTGTCTGTCTGTCTGTCTGTCTGTCTGCCCGCCCGCCCGTCTGTCTGTCTGTCTGTCTGTCTGTCTGCCCGCCCGCCCGCCCGCTCGCCCGCCCGCCCGCCCGTCCGTCTGTCTGTCTGTCTGTCTGTCTGTCTGTCTGTCTGTCTGTCTGTCTGTCTGTCGGCTTGCCTTAACTTTCTATGCATCTATTTTCCTAGATAATTGACTATTTGTCCTCTGCTTACCTATCCCTCTATCTGTTCGTCAATTATTCACCCTTTGACTCCACTGCCTTCCCACGTGTCGATCTATGACTATCTGTCTGTCTATATTTCTCTCTATATGTCTTTCTATCTCTCTATCTATATGTCTGTCTATTCGTTGTCCAGTAGAATGATAGTTACAACCGTTGATTGTATGATGTTTAAATAACATCTCAGCGACAAACACGCCTATGCAGGCGCTCAATCGGACTCATGAATGGAGACAGGGATGGCCATTGAAGTGTGAGAATGTTGCTGGGAGTCATTTGCTGCCTGGTCAAACGTGCAAAATCGGATCTGGATTTGCTTGTTGAAACACAGCACTTTGGAAAGCCAAAAGTGGAAGGACGTAAGTTAGAAAGTTAGACGAATTGCATTGAGGTATCGTTGCGCTTTCAAGTCGTCTTTAATGTGCACCAATTGACTCCGTTCGTTGTAACTGATCATTACCCACACCATTGAACCTCAACCACCTTATGGTGTCTCATGTGATTGTCAGCTGCTCAGCGATGATTGTTGACCCAAAGAAGTCGATTTTGGCGATGGCGGCGTGTAAGGACAGGTCTTCGGTGAGGTCATTGTGTTTGAAGTCCAGCGTCATGCAGTCTATTCCGGAGAGTTTGATCAGACACATGACGTGCTGCAAGCAATGGCTGGGCAGTTGAGGAAGCTGTTGTAAACCTGTCTCTGAAATGACGAGGTCGATCTTCCGCTGCTGTTGTCCTTTTGTGTCATCCACAGCGATGCCGGTATTCAACTGAGCCAGTGGCTTGGAATCGGTGCCAACGTCGACTGATGGTACTCTGATGCACGTTTGATACCTGGCAATCTGACTTTGACCAATAGTCGACCAATAGCAAAGTTTCTTAAATGTATCGATGGAAACGCCATAAATATCTGCTTGAAAATGAACTGAATTTTGTGTGTGTCGCGTTGTCCTTTAATATGGTTTCAGTCGCGTAGACGCCGGTCTCCCTGGCCTAGAGTTTAGCGACTTTCTCCGTAATCCCGTTTATCCACGTGAGAAAATGCAGCTGCGCGAGAATCGGTAGCGGTTCTTGCCGCGCCCGTTCCTTACGGGATATGTGAGTCGGCCGCTCAGAAAGCAATGGCAAACTACTGAGCGTAACCTTGCCAAGAAATCAACACCAGCGGTAAAATTATGGATTTGACAGCGATGTCATGTAATAGGATATGCGAAAGAAAAAAATGTCGCGTAGACAGTGAATAGTGTTCACCCCAAATTTGGTTGGTTTCACGTGCGAGCATCGTGAGCTGTGGTCAAAAATTGGGTCAAGAACACTATTAGCCACTGCGTTGTAACGATTACAAAAACAAACGCAAATCAGGTCAACTCGTGCATTTGACACTGTAAATAAAATTTGAGACTGGTTTTTATATAACCTAGCACGAAATTGTAATTACACACTCATAAAAACGCACCCTCGGATAGTTATGCGTTTTGATTTTTACAGTATATTATTTGTGTTGATGTTTCCATATAATACGAGTAGTAAGACGGGTTTAGTTTCCGATCTAACTCGAACTCGTTCCTTTAACTGTACTTAGATCGCACTTTGTTTCCACATGCCTAGCCCAGGGACATAAGATATCTGGCGTGAGTGTCTCGCACCGTCCATTACCGGATCTCAACTACCATCGCAATTTGGGCTGTGCCTTTCTAATTTATTTTTATTGGTGTTATTGCCATATAATATCTTATTCTCGGTATATTTTGCTAGCGATCCTGCCTAGTTGGTACACCTACCTCTCTCTTTTTGTCATGAATTTTGTACTGGCATGACCTTCGCCTTATTGCTTAGTTTAGTGCAATTAGTCCAGCTCCCTCCTGATCGTTAACCTTACATACACGTCAATGGAGGTCACAGCGTCCTGCGTAATAAATCGGCCAAAGTACAAAGGCTGGGAAACGCTGTGGTGCATTGGGTAGCGCGTATTCCCGCGGGGCGAGTGGTTATGTACTAGAACCTTCCCTATCGATACGTAATTGACTGCACAATTGGCTAGGATAATACACTGTTGTTAACATTTATTACATATCTGTGTTTATATTTATTTCACGTCTATGCTTACATTTATTACACGTTTATGTTTACATTTATTCACGTCTGTGCTTACATTTATTACACGTTTGTGTTTACATTTATTACTCGTCTGTGTTTACATTTATTACATATATGTGTTTACATTTATTTCAGGTCTGTGCTTACATTTATTACACGTTTGTGTTTACATTTATTACTCGTCTGTGTTTACATTTATTACATATATGTGTTTACATTTATTTCAGGTCTGTGCTTACATTTATTACACGTTTGTGTTTACATTTATTTCACGTCTGTGCTTACATTTATTACACGTTTGTGTTTACATTTATTACTCGTCTGTGTTTAAATTTATTTCATATATGTGTTTACATTTATTTCAGGTCTGTGCTTACATTTATTACACGTTTGTGTTTACATTTATTACTCGTCTGTGTTTACATTTATTACATATATGTGTTTACATTTATTTCAGGTCTGTGCTTACATTTATTACACGTTTGTGTTTACATTTATTTCACGTCTGTGCTTACATTTATTACACGTTTGTGTTTACATTTATTACTCGTCTGTGTTTACATTTATTACATATATGTGTTTACATTTATTTCACGTCTGTGCTTACATTTATTACACGTTTGTGTTTACATTTATTACTCGTCTGTGTTTAAATTTATTTCATATATGTGTTTACATTTATTTCAGGTCTGTGCTTACATTTATTACACGTTTGTGTTTACATTTATTTCAGGTCTGTGCTTACATTTATTACACGTTTGTGTTTACATTTATTACATATATGTGTTTACATTTATTACTCGTCTGTGTTTAAATTTATTTCATATATGTGTTTACATTTATTTCAGGTCTGTGCTTACATTTATTACACGTTTGTGTTTACATTTATTACTCGTCTGTGTTTACATTTATTACATATCTGTGTTTACATTTATTTCAGGTCTGTGCTTACATTTATTACTCGTCTGTGTTTACATTTATTACATATATGTGTTTACATTTATTTCAGGTCTGTGTTTACATTTATTACATATATGTGTTTACATTTATTTCACGTCTGTGTTTACATTTATTTCAGGTTTGTGTTTACATTTATTACTCGTCTGTGTTTACATTTATTACATATATGTGTTTACATTTATTACTCGTCTGTGTTTACATTTATTTCACGTCTGTGTTTATATTTGCTACATGTCTGTATTTAATTTATTACAAGTGTCTCTTTACATTTATTACAAGTGTCTCTTTACATTTATTACAAGTGTCTCTTTACATTTATTACAAGTGTCTCTTTACATTTATTACAAGTGTCTCTTTACATTTATTACAAGTGTCTCTTTACATTTATTACAAGTGTCTCTTTACATTTATTACAAGTGTCTCTTTACATTTATTACAAGTGTCTCTTTACATTTATTACAAGTGTCTCTTTACATTTATTACAAGTGTCTCTTGACATTTATTACAAGTGTCTCTTGACATTTATTACAAGTGTCTCTTTACATTTATTACAAGTGTCTCTTGACATTTATTACAAGTGTCTCTTGACATTTATTACAAGTGTCTGTTTGTATTCATTCCGTGTTCTTGTTTACCTTTATTATATGTGATTATTTACCATTATTGCTGTCGATAGTTACCTTTCTAACTGCACCTGTTTGCCGTTCTTATTATTAATGTTGAATTATTGTATTGTACCTGTTTAGCTGTATTGTTGTAGTTGTTTATATGTATTAGTGTGTCTATTTGCAACTCTGTTCTGTAATTTTTATAATTTTTATAATTGCTTTGTTGTGCATGTCTGTTCTTATTATTGTGCAATAAACAAATTTATCGCAGAGCATGTTTACTTTCATTACAGCGTAATGCTGTGTCTGTTTGCTTTTATTAGTTGTGTCTGTGAGGATCGATTACGGTCTTTAGCCTCTAGTTACTTCATATCAACAGTTTAGCCTCATTTATACATCTCATAGTGTCGTTCTTGTCACTAGTTGTGCTATTTATCACATTGAAAATACAAATCCTAAAGCCTAGTATGGATCATGTCATCACACAGGAACATAAAAATGATTTCTCTTTACCTGGTATCATATCCACATACCTTAAGCTATCTGACTTTTAGAAACTAACTCTATACACATCGTAAACATCGACAACGAGAAAAACATCAAAAACAACAAAATAAACAAGTGTGTAAATTCGGATTTCCTCCAGATATCATTAAAGAATTCCGACTGGAAAATCTGCCAAGTCAGTCGGATCAAGACTTCCCTAACCAGGAACAAACCCTTATTTACTTATGCAGTAGATACGGATTTTCCCCTGATACATATTGTTCCCGCTGACTTTCTCATTTGTCTGCTTTCTACCTTTTTCATAATTTCAATTTTAAATTTTGTGAATTAAAAAATAAAAGTCGAGACGATCGACTTCATTGCACGCTGTTTTATCCCTTATGGCTCCGTCTTTCTCCGCAGGGGAGCCTGCCGAAAGCGTCGCACAAAGCGCGTACTCCGTTGCTCCAGCTCACCGAAGCTCCAGCGACGACCCCCAGGAGTCTCCAAGAAAAATACACTCGTGAACCCAAAGACGTAGCCCGGAATCGAACCCACAAACTTCGGAGCGCGAAGCAGGCAGCTTGATCACTTTGCCACAGAGACTCCCTAAAACATTGTGTGAATTTCGATCATTAAAATAGAAACAACATATTGCATCGTGTATTGCCTTGTTTTGTTTTTCGCTCTGAACTAAACATTATTAGAACATGCCGGATCGATATTTTTGTGCCAGTTAGTTTTCACCGTGGCCAGTGTCCCTCGCCATCGTGCGAACCCACTCCGACGTCACAGGTACTTGTAATTTACTTCCCCAAATCAAGGACGAGAAGTCAACATTTTAGTTCAGTCGATCAGTACAGGGTTTGAACCCGCTACCTCGCCCTCAGCATACCGAAAGTGAAAGGGCTATCACTTCTATTAATTCGGCCATGCTGCTCCCAAATTCCTTGATACATTTCGTTGTGCAACCTCAGGAACTTAAAATGAAAACTTTTCATTTTTTTTGTGTGGAATATATTCTGAGAAGATAATGAACACATGTATAATTTTGTCGACGTAGCCACCACTGCGTTCAATGCAAGTCCTCCAACGCCGATAAAGTGTTAGTATTTCTGTAGGAAAATCGACTCTTAGGTCAATAATCGGTGTACCTGAACCGGTAGTGAAAGGTTTGTCTCAGAGGTCACGCCGTTTTAGAAATCTCTACTCCACTCATACACTTGCTGGACTAACAGGTCTGTATCCTCATACTAGACATTCATTCGCCGATAAATTTCTATATGCTTTACCCCTTGGCTGATTTAAAATTTAAAAAAAAAAAACGGATAAAAGAATGCTGCTCCTCTTTGGTGCATGTCAAAAGTGGGGCGGTCATCTTTAAACGGCCTTTATGACTTCACCGTGTTCGTCTGCTCCATTATGTCACGTGCTTAACATTCTTGACATCCTTAATAACAATAGTGACAGGTTACAAGACAATGGCATGGTTATTGTAATTTAAATCACACTTTTAAGGTTTTCATATGAAACCCCCATGTACTGAAGAATAAAATTCAACATTTAATGAAATCGCGCAATGAATCCTTTCAACATAAATTCTTTTAAAACACCCACACATTCCTATATATTACATGTCCACGACAGGTTTTAATGACTATCGTGTCTTTTTGCTTACAAGATTGTGGTTTACTCGAATGAATAGCAGCCGCCTCGGCATATCTTTGTAACTTGTGGTTATTTGTAATTAAAAGAACGGTGACATTCTGTGTATAAAGACCATGTTCAGATCATATTAAATAGTGTATTATTGAAGACGGTGACTCATTCTTGCTGTTGCTAGGGGCATTGTCGTGGAATGCTGAGAGTTAATGATTCCCAGATAGACGACTTTATACACCGACTAACCAGGTAGGAGAAGGGTTAACAAACAAAACAGTAAGGATAACCAACAACTGTGTGACCGGAGTCAATGACCACTAATGTTGACGGGTTGAAGTGTTAACGTAGAAATTACAGCGGCACAGGTCAACGAGAGTGTAGGAGGACGAGGTTAATTCACGGGTTAAAAACATCACGAAATGTCGGGTTGAGTGACCAGGCGCATGTGTTTATAGGTCAAGACACGGAAGTGCCCACCGATAGCACAGGTAACCTTCGCGTGGACAAATAGGTTTGCGACAAAGGCAGACAGCACTATTGGACAGGATCGCGGTCAGGTGATAAAGACAGGATTGAAAACCCAGATAATGTCAGGTGTGTGTGGAGAGAGAGTTGGGGCTGAGAAGGAGGAGGAGAGATGGGTTACGGAGGAAAATTTCCACAGCATATTGCGGTCTATATATGACTCAGAGGGAAGGAACAAAACAATGAGGGTTTTATAAAATAACGGAAAAGTTTCAGATCAGTAATTTTCCACTAACGGGGATAATGAAGTATTGACTTGAGGTGTCAAGCAAGGTCAAGGACTATGCGGCAAAAATGACCTATAAAGAGTAGCAACTCCTTTGTGGAAGTTAGTGTGATTCTTGATTTTCCATGAGACAAGGGAGTAGGGAAAGGGTGGTGCGGCGTTCGGAAGAACGTTTGTGTATCTATTGTGCATTAGTACCCCCAATTCAGACAAAGATAATTATAAGGTAGTAATATATTAGAGTATAGTTTTAGCCTAGGAATATAGATGTGTGTGAATAGCATTTACCATTTCTTTCTATTAGTGGATAGTTTAGACTTTGGTGAATTCATATGTCTTATGCGGGTGTTTACTTCGGAAGCCTTGTCATTATGGCTGGAGAAGGACACTTGCATAGGTAGTAGTAAGGGGCGGACGCTTATCACGGGATCTGTTATACTTCTCCACAGGTTCCAATCTCCTAGTGAAAGCAGAGAAGAGATGAAGAGTACTACACTTGAACAAATAAAGTACTTACTTAGAACCAAAAAGAACATAGACATGTTGTAAGATGAAGAAATGATAAAGCAAAGTCAAATACAGAACACTGTATGCTCAAACGAATATACCCCTAAAACACTTAAAAGGAAAAGATGGTAACCTGTGGCAAGCAGGGATACTTACAACTACATACGTCTTGTATGCATAGGGAAGAAAGAATAGACAAGTAAAAACATTGCTAGTAATAAAAGACAATAGGAAGAACTGTGACGATGTGGTGTTTTTTCGATGTTGGATACTTACCGTCATGAAACAGATCCGGGCGCATGCATAAACTTACGGGACTTTTATTACGGTACAATTGAATCAGTGGTGAACAGTTTTGTTTCATTCAATAACGGATTTACCATCAGATTCAAGCATACGGATCATCCAGGGTGAGCTCTGTCCTGTTTGATGTGCTGTCCTGTGATCTTGAAGAATGAATGGGCGAGAAGCAACACAGCTGATAGACATTCAGAGTTCTTTCTAGCACCAACAATAGAATACACTATCAACTACGCTTACAAAATCCATATATACTCCAGACATAGTTTTTATTAATAAATCTTTTGTTTATCGTTGAAAGGAACTGTTGTCGGAGTATGTGTTGAGGGAATAACAGAGAGAGTGAAAGAAATAGATATATGGAAAGGAAGACAGAAGGGAGGAGTGTAGACCAAAGTCAGTCAATAATCCCAACAGATAATAAGTTTGAAGATGTGCTTGTTGATTCCTACTTCCTCTCGGGAAAATAACAGGACATAATTGGTGGAGCGAGCGGGGTACATACATAATACCCATATGACCTGAAGGCATAACATGGCATATGCATAGAGGGGTACCTGCATATTGGCACAGGCATAGCGGAGTACCTGCATGTTGGGACATACTGATTGGAATAAATAGAAGTATATATTGATGACTTTTAATGGAAGGACGTCCATTGGATATATGGTGCCATTACATTTATGGTAGAAACATTTCATTAACGCTGGTGACTTTACAGTGAGAAAGTTCCAGACAGAGTGAATGTGGATAGGTGGTAAGACACATTACATACCTAGTCACACGGTCACACGTCTACATAAGTCTTTATCCTATATCTCCTCTTGTGGATGAGAGAGTGGTTGTGATGTACTGTGTGGTGTTGTAGATTAATAATATTAGATAGGCATAGAAAATGATATAGGTTCTAGGTAGAATATAAGTTTATAGTGAGTACTTCTTTACTGCCTTGAGGTGTCTTTACTCAACGTGCTGACTTACCTGCTTTAACTATGGCCACTCCCAAACTAACTACCGCCGAACTGAGGGCAAACGGAGAGGAAATTGGGTTGGCTGGTTCAGACTTAACTGATTACATACAGGAAAGAGAGCGAGAGATTCGTCAAGCGGAACGAGAAGATCGAAAGGCCGAGTTGGAAGTGAGAAGAATAGAGGTGGAGACCAAACGAATGGAAATGGAACAAGAGGCCAAGAAACTGGAACAGGAGACCAAGCGACTGGACATTGAACAGGAGACCAAGCGACTGGACATTGAACAAGAGGCCAAGAAAATGGACCAGGAGACCAAGAAACTGGAAATGGAACAGAATGCCAGGAGACAAGAAATGGAACATGAATACCGCTTGAAAGAGTTAGAACTCAAGACACAAACTAAGGGTGAAATAGATGCAGCAGAAGGAAGTTCATCTTCACCTGGGGCAACCCACATGAGTGGACAGGGTTACCATGCCATGAAGTTTCCCTTGGCGGTCTTTGATGAAAGTAAAGAGAAGATATACCAGTTTTTGGATCGGTTCGAGGCTATGGCAGTCGCTATGGGACTGGATAGAACCAGATGGGCTCTTAAATTATCCCAGGCCTTACGTGGTTCGGGCTACGAGGTCTACACACGCCTACCACCAGGACAGGAAAATCAGTATGAGGAATTGAAAGCCGCTTTGATGAAACATTATGAAGTCACAGCACAAACGTATAGGAAGAAGTTTAGATCGTCTAGACGAGAGCCGGGAGAACTATTCGCCGCCTACAGTCTGAGGCTGAAATCCTATCTCCAGAAATGGATGGACTTGGCAGAATTCAAGAGGGATTATGAGAGTCTCGAAGAGATGATGGTGGTCGACCAGATGCGAAAGCAAATGTCGAAACCTCTCAGAACCTTCTTGGGAGAACAAGGGGCGGAACGGATTGATGCTGTGACTAAGCTGGCGGAAAGGTTCGTGGAAGTACATGGTGAAACTGAGGAACTAAGTACACAAACCAAAGGTCAGGAGAAACCAGAGAAAAAGAAACCTAAAAACTGGGAAGGAGAAAAAGTGGAACCTTATATAAAGCACACAGAGGAGAGTTCAGAGAAGGTGAAGGTAGGAAACCAGAGCACCTCGAATTCTCAAGCGAAACGACAGTGGTCTGAGAGGTGGTGTTCATTCTGCAAGGTACCATCTCATAACACGAAGGACTGCAGATCGAAACCTAAAAGTTCTTACTTCGCAGCATGCAAAGTGATTCCTACATCGGTGATCACAGACAAGGCTGAGGTCGGCGAAGGAGAAAGGAACAAAAAGGACACACGGAAACCTAGGAAGGGAACAGGGTGCACACACTGCCAGTCGATAACACATAATACTGTGGACTGCAGATGCAAGGCAAACGACGCCAATTGCATAACCAACCTCGAGGAATTAAAAGAGGAAGGCAAGGAAACGGTCAAGGAGATGAAAGGCACTCAGGACCAAGAGAGACCACCTGTGGTTGAACTGATTGAAGTAAATGGCCACCAGGTTGCTTGTCTCTACGATACCGGTTTGGATGGGGAAGCGGTGGTGGACGCCAGCTTGGTAAGCCCAGACCAACTTACAGGGGAGACCATAGAAATACAGCCGGCAATGAGGAGTGCTGTTACCATGACGCTGCCAATCGCCAAGGTGGAGATTAAATCCAGGTACGTCACGGGCATTATTCCAGCTGCTGTATTATCTGACTCCTTATTTCCCATGATCATTGGCACGAAATATGTCTTTTTGGGGATGCCCAAACAGCCAGCCCAAAAGGGAACAGTAGTCAGTGGATCTCAAGGGAAGGAAAAAGAGGCAGAGACACTATGCGACAACTCAGGGATAGGAGAATTGCATACTGCCCAGAGGCAGGATACTACGTTGCATCCTTGCTACAGGAAGCTGCAAAGAAGTGCTGAGCCACCAGAACGGGGACAGTATTTTCTGAAGAATCAACTACTCTATCGGAGAGCTGGGAGGGGAGATAACCTGCACGAGCAGTGGGTGGTTCCAGAGACCCACCGTCCTCACATTCTTCAGAGTGGACACATCATAGGCGAGAATCGACATATGGGTGTCAGAGAGACCTTGCAGCAAATTTCCGGCCATTATTGCTGGCCAGGAATGACCGGAGATGTACGCCGGTGGTTGAAGTCTTGTTCGGAGTGCCAGAAAGCACCACCCAACAAGCGAATTAAGAGGAAACTAGCTCTTAAAGTGGAAGACAAAGTGGAAGTGTGGAGTCCAGCAGAGACCAATATACTCCAAGTAGGATGGAAAGGACCTTATCCTGTGGAAAAGGTGGTGTCCAAGAACATCTACAAAATACGGATCGGGGAAGAGAAGAAAAATCTCCCTAGACATCTCATTAGGAAATATGAAGAGAGATCCGGGAGCAAAGCTTCGCACTTTATGGATGATGGCAGCCATGGGGACAAAGGTTACCAGTCCAGACGAAGACCAGAGATCGCCAGTACAACATAGGAGGGCCTATGGGACAGTACGTGATAGGTCAGATTTACCCAACGACAGGAGGAGGGAAATCACAAGTCAGGGAAAGGACAAGAGTGAAAGTTTCACCGGTAACCAAGTTCAGAAGGGGTGGGTAACGTCGGGAAAAGCGAGAATTACCCAGGACTCCAACCGAAGATTGGCTGACCAGATACAATATCGCCCAAGATGGTCCTGGAAGCAAAAGTCCAGGAGATTTGGGAAAGACGACTCGGTCCATCGAGGACGAGGTGGAACATCCCCAGAGGCAAAGCCGGGGAAAACCAAGAGGACATGGAAGCAGTGTTACAATCAGGATGGGACAATCCGTCTGTATTGTGAGCCGTCGCTGACGCAAGTCGAAAGTAGGTCGACCGGACGTACAGGAGCGAGGAGCCAACACTAGTTTCAGTCGTGAGTAGTATAGTAGGGTGTCAATTAGAGCGCCTACTGGATAATGAGGTGAGCCATGTGAGGATCCAATCATATCATCAACACGTGATGGTCATAGCTACTTAGCAGAAGCTCAATGCACGGTGGATGTGAGGGACGTTGATGCTGCAACTGGACTTCACCGTGGAATACATCCTTGGTAAGGAGAATGTAGGAGCAGATTTCCTTATCCAGACATCCAGCTCCGGAGGAAGAAGACTAGGGTTGTGGATCATGGGAATCAAACCTACAGTGAGAAAGATTCGACGCGGTCTAATCTCTTAAGAGGGGGCCTATGTCGTGGAATGCTGAGAGTTAATGATTCCCAGATAGACGACTTTATACACCGACTAACCAGGTAGGAGAAGGGTTAACAAACAAAACAGTAAGGATAACCAACAACGGTGTGACCGGAGTCAATGACCACTAATGTTGACGGGTTGAAGTGTTAACGTAGAAATTACAGCGGCACAGGTCAATGAGAGTGTAGGAGGACGAGGTTAATTCACGGGTTAAAAACATCACGAAATGTCGGGTTGAGTGACCAGGCGCATGTGTTTATAGGTCAAGACACGGAAGTGCCCACCGATAGCACAGGTAACCTTCGCGTGGACAAATAGGTTTGCGACAAAGGCAGACAGCACTATTGGACAGGATCGCGGTCAGGTGATAAAGACAGGATTGAAAACCCAGATAATGTCAGGTGTGTGTGGAGAGAGAGTTGGGGCTGAGAAGGAGGAGGAGAGATGGGTTACGGAGGAAAATTTCCACAGCATATTGCGGTCTATATATGACTCAGAGGGAAGGAACAAAACAATGAGGGTTTTATAAAATAACGGAAAAGTTTCAGATCAGTAATTTTCCACTAACGGGGATAATGAAGTATTGACTTGAGGTGTCAAGCAAGGTCAAGGACTATGCGGCAAAAATGACCTATAAAGAGTAGCAACTCCTTTGTGGAAGTTAGTGTGATTCTTGATTTTCCATGAGACAAGGGAGTAGGGAAAGGGTGGTGCGGCGTTCGGAAGAACGTTTGTGTATCTATTGTGCATTAGTACCCCCAATTCAGACAAAGATAATTATAAGGTAGTAATATATTAGAGTATAGTTTTAGCCTAGGAATATATATGTGTGTGAATAGCATTTACCATTTCTTTCTATTAGTGGATAGTTTAGACTTTGGTGAATTCATATGTCTTATGCGGGTGTTTACTTCGGAAGCCTTGTCATTATGGCTGGAGAAGGACACTTGCATAGGTAGTAGTAAGGGGCGGACGCTTATCACGGGATCTGTTATACTTCTCCACAGGTTCCAATCTCCTAGTGAAAGCAGAGAAGAGATGAAGAGTACTACACTTGAACAAATAAAGTACTTACTTAGAACCAAAAAGAACATAGACATGTTGTAAGATGAAGAAATGATAAAGCAAAGTCAAATACAGAACACTGTATGCTCAAACGAATATACCCCTAAAACACTTAAAAGAAAAAGATGGTAACCTGTGGCAAGCAGGGATACTTACAACTACATACGTCTTGTATGCATAGGGAAGAAAGAATAGACAAGTAAAAACATTGCTAGTAATAAAAGACAATAGGAAGAACTGTGACGATGTGGTGTTTTTTCGATGTTGGATACTTACCGTCATGAAACAGATCCGGGCGCATGCATAAACTTACGGGACTTTTATTACGGTACATTGAATCAGTGGTGAACAGTTTTGTTTCATTCAATAACGGATTTACCATCAGACTTCAAGCATACGGATCATCCAGGGTGAGCTCTGTCCTGTTTGATGTGCTGTCCTGTGATCTTGAAGAATGAATGGGCGAGAAGCAACACAGCTGATAGACATTCAGAGTTCTTTCTAGCACCAACAATAGAATACACTATCAACTACGCTTACAAAATCCATATATATTCCAGACATAGTTTTTATTAATAAATCTTTTGTTTATCGTTGAAAGGAACTGTTGTCGGAGTATGTGTTGAGGGAATAACAGAGAGAGTGAAAGAAATAGATATATGGAAAGGAAGACAGAAGGGAGGAGTGTAGACCAAAGTCAGTCAATAATCCCAACAGATAATAAGTTGAAGATGTGCTTGTTGATTCCTACTTCCTCTCGGGAAAATAACAGGACAGGCATTACAGGTAAAATAGTGTGCAATGTAATATTTGCTACATACTTATAGACCTTATAGACATGACAACGTGAAATCTTTGTGTTGTATTTTATTTCAGCGTTTATTTTATTCAGAACACTTTTTAACTTACAAAAATGTCTTCCAATATGTCTGTCAGAATGACCACATGACCAATGGTGCGGCAGACAAGTGAGCTGACCTCTGCGGTAACAACTTTCTCCATGTTCACGAAAATGCTGACTCTAATTATCTTATTACCAATGTCCTTTACAGCGAACAGATACGCCCAGCGCTATATTTCAACAAAATAAAAACAAAAAGAAGAAATGTCAAGGGATGGATAAACAGGAATACACACACACATGAAAGACGGGAAATTATCCTTCCCGGACACAAGTGAGGCAATGTAAAGCGGTATGCTGTCGGTATAAATATAGCCTTCTAAAAACGGGAGCAATCAAAAACAGCCATAATTCTGAACACATTACGGAGAACGCCTGTTATACCAATTCATAATGAATCAGCTTGTGGTTTATTAACGATACGCAGAAGGGCAACTGTGACAATATGGTTTATGTCAAAATAACCGGGGGAGGACAATTGTGGCGTAATTGGTTTTTGTTTAGTTTGGGTAAAGGATTTCGTTCATTGCAAGTTGTTATATCTACAAGTGCTACTGGCTCCTCCTGTAGATCACCCAGGGAGCGTTATTTAACAGTGCACGAAAGCCTTAGCGGAGATAAGGATGTAACTTTGAATGAAGCAAATCACTCCAAAGTATAAATATTCCTTTGACTGTTTTTATTCAAACTGTTGTTTATTCAGAATGTTGTTTATTCCGATTGTTGTTTATTCAGACTGTTGCCCTGGAAAGGGATCAAAGTGCATAGCTAGTTGCGTGTCTCGTTCAGTTAGTTAGTGCGTGAGTGAGTGAGTGAGTGTATGAGTGAGTGAGTGAGTGAGTGAGTGAATGAGTGAGTGAGTGAGTGAGTGAGTGAGTTAGTTAGTTAGTTAGTTAGTTAGCTAGTTAGTTAGTTAGCTAGTTAGTTAGTTAGTTAGTTAGTTAGTTAGTTAGTTAGTTAGTTAGCTTTTAGGGTATCATCTTTTACTAAGGGCATGTTCATAGATCATCCCCTCCCCCTCCCAAACTATGCAACAATGTCCCATGGCTAATTGTGCCAGTTTTGTGTTGGTTGACGAGACCACTCTTTCTCCCGATGTGCTTCACGAGTCTGGCCTTGCCAATTGGATCTCCCATTCTGGGCAACAATGTCGATTCACTGGTGTCAAAGTCCTCCATCTGCAGGAGATGCATAGCCAGCACGTTTATCAGCTCGTTCACTTTCCCCTTTGTGTGGCTGGGTGGTTGGGGTGTGTGGGTGGGAGGACATATGAGAGATGCATGTGTTGATGGGCGGGTGGGTGATGTTTTGGTGTGTGTGGTTGATGGATGAGTACGTGAGTGGGTGGATGTGTGTGAGAGATGAGTGTATGGTTGGGGGATGTGTGTGTTTGTGGAAAGATGTGTGTGAGCGGCTGATGTGTGTGGGTGGGGTATATGTGGGTGGTGAGGTGTGTGTGGGTGGGAGGTGTGTGTCTTTGGGTGTTTATGGGTGGGGGATATGAGTGGGCAGGTGGGGAGATGTGTTTGTGGGTGGGGATGTGTGTATTGGTGGAGGATGATTAGTTTAGAGGTGGCGGATATTGGGTGGGTGAGTCGGTGTAGGTTGGCTGATGTGTGTGTGGGTGAGTGGGGAAAATTGTGAGGGTGCAGGATGTATGTATGAATAGGTGCGGGATGTGTGGGTTGACGGGGGTATGTGTGTGTGGTTTTGTGATGTGTGGTTTGCTGGGTGGTTGCGGGTGTGTGAGTGGGTGGTGGAGAATATGTGGGTGGGTGTGTGCGTGTCGGTTATGGGATGGGTGGGGGATGTATGTGTGGGTGGGGAAATGTGTGTGGATGGGGGATCGGTGGGTGGGTGGCGGCATGTATGTTTGCCTGAGTCTGTGTGAGTGCGTGGAGGTATGTGTGGGTGGGTGGGGGTGTGGTAGGTGGGGGATGTGTGGGTGGCTGAGGGATGTGTGGGTGGCTGCGGGATGTGAGGGTGGATGGGGGATGTGTCTCACAACATTGCAATATGCACTGTTTATGTTTACAACTTTCATTTGACAATGTTTTTTTTTCCCCCATGTGAATGTACCATGCGTAATATGCATTGTTTATGCTTACAAAATCCATTTGACAATGTTTTTTCCCCTATGTAAATGTAACATGCACATTTGATGAATGAAAGATGAGTGATCGAAAGGGCCGAATGTAAGACGGGCCTGCGTGCCCAATTTGTTACCCATTAAAATAAAGGTTCGTTCGTTCGTTCGTTCGTTCGTTCGTTCCCCAACTCTCGCACCTCATCCAATCCATCATGTGTCATGCCGATAAGCGTGGGCGGTCATAATTCACCATTTCACTCGATCACCAGAGTTGTGAATAAACTGCTCCTACCTTGGACATGTAATAACAGATTATGGCAGATGTGAAACAGAAATCAAAAAAGAGGATAAGAATGATAAAACAATATTTTCAACAACATGAACTCAGTATTAACATCAAGAGAGATTAACAACGTATTGAAAATGAGAGTTGTAAATTGTTATGGTCATTACAACTACTATAAGGCGCAGAAGACTGGAACATTAACAAGCGATTATAAAGTCCCTAGGTATTTGTATATACAGAAGAATATGTCGTATTTCGTGGAAACTAAAACAAATACAAATGTTCTAGACAATCTTAGAATGAAAAGAGAATTGATGAAAGAAATAAACAAGTGTCATGTGACACATTTAGGCCACGTTAAACGACATAACAATCTTTCAAAAACCATACTGAAGGGTGAGGTTATGGCAGGCGAGCAAGAGTAGGTCCCAGGGTCACTGCCCTGTCAACATTGTTTGGAATAACCACCTACATGGGTTTTATTATTATTATTATTATTATTATTATTATTATTATTTTGAATAACAAAGTCACGAACAATAGATTGCACGATTTATTGCCTGACATATTTCGCTGCATCTCGTCAGATACATACTGCAGAAATCACACAACTTACGTGAATTAATTAGATAAATCCTTCAAACCGAAATATACACATGTTCGCACAGTAATGTCGATTGTCTACCACGGTAATTTTAAACTGACTAACATGTCTTTCTGCTTGCACAAGGACGGCTTACGAAAGTTGATTATTACAGCTTCAGCAAACTTTAACAATCGACTACTTTGTGTGTTGAACCACGTGACCGCTCTCGAGCACATGTCTCTCTACCGATGAAGCCGGACTGTTCCGGTGTGTCGGCCTGCCTAGGCTACCATCTTCTGTGTGTAGTATCTTGTCCACCCAATTCAGAATGTGTTCCGAAACCGTGCAATGTAACTGTCGCTCAGTTCTGCCTATGTAGATGGCCTCGCATCTGCATGTAAATTGGTAAATACAATTTGATTTGGCGTACAAAGCTACAGGTTCTTTCACTGCTGGGACGGGGATCGGTGTGTTTCTGTACCTGATGACTAGAGGTGCAGCACAGAATGTTCGCTTGACTGCTATGGTGAGCCGGTCCCGCAGACGTTGCATTACGTCATCTCCTCGGAAGGTTAGCTGGATGAATACCTTGAGTTTAGGGACTGTAGTTACTTCTGATTTCGGTTTGGGCTGTTGGCAGTGGCGCTTTATAAATCATATGGAGTACCCATTCAGGTTTAAGGCATTCTTCAGAGTTTCAAATTCCTCTGTCAGTGTGTCCTGGGTGCATATCTTCCTAGCACGGTCAAACAGGGTCCGTACTAAGCCCCGTTTGTACTGGACAGGTGCGAAGTTCTGAAAATTTAAGTATTGGCCAGTCCATGTTTCTTTGCGGTACACCGATCTTTGAATTGTGCCGTCTGCTCTACGTCTCATTAGGATATCTAGAAACGGCAACGCTTCGTTGTGTTCGTGTTCCATAGATAAAGAGATGTTTATATGTGTCTCGTTCATTGTGGCCTGGAACGACGTTGCTTGTAGCTCGTCTGTGGTGATAATTAGTATATCGTCCACGTAACGACGGTAAAAGGCCAAGTTATTAATGTCTGAGGTTCTCTTTTCTTCTAAGTGTGCCATGAAGATGTCCGCTAGAATAGGTCCAAGTGGGCTCCCCATGGCCACTCCGTCAATTTGGCGATATGACTTGTTTAGAAAGTTGAATTGTATGTTGGCAGTACATAATTTTAATAGCCTCTCTAGAATAGCTGATGGTATGCCTAGTTTTAGTTGTTTGTCTCTAATGCGTTCGCTTATTATATTCACGGTCTCATCTAATGGAACGTTGGTGAATAAAGAGGCAATATCCATGCATGCCATGTGTTTGTTGTTTAGGTCCATAGTATCCAATAATTACACCAGTTCCAATGTATCCTTGAGTGTTCTTGGATCGAAGGACTGTCGTACTGGCTTTAAAATTTCAGATAGCCATCTCGCCATTCGTTGTTTATTTATTATTATTATTATAATTATTATTATTATGCGGATGAATAGAGCCCTATACCGTGTATGGAATCTGCCAAAAGGAAAAAAAAAAAAACCTTACACGAATGGATTTCAAAATCATACACACTGATAGCTGAGGTGCATAACTAGGAGTAGCGCATTTCTCTCGAAAGAAGAAGAAGAAGAAGAAGAAGAAGAAGAAGAACAACAACAACAACAATAACAACAACAACAGCAACGCAACAGCAACAGCAGCAGCAGCAGCAACAACAACAACAACAGAACCATATTTATCACGGGTGCAGGCAGGTATAACCCGAGTGTAAGATAAATCAATAACACAAACATGCACTGTAAAAATATTTCCTCGCAGCTCTCAGGCTGCTCTGATGAAAGTGCTACTGATTTAATTTCTCCTCAAGATGTGAGAAGACGTTACGCTACAGTGAAATTAGAGAATGCAATTTTCTCACTATCAGGTGAGAGGAGATCTGTACCTTAAATATAGCCTCAGCAATAAAGGGGAGTCTAGCAACACATTTGTGTAAATGATTAATTTGTATAGAATTTCCAGCATGTTGCCTCCACAACTGTCGATATTAAATGATAATTTTGTTGTTGCTCGCTTTCAGTTCAAGTATAGTCCATGTACGTGCAATTACATCTGGTGCACTGGACTGATTCGTGCGTGTGGATTTTTATTTTGGTTCGCATATCCTTTACAGGACATCGCTGTCAACATCAGCATCTTTCAGCTGATTGTTGATGTCTTGGAAAGATTACGCTCAGTAGTTTGCCATTGCTTTCTAAGCTACCGGCTCACATACCCCGTAAGTTACCGACTCGGAGAGAACCGCTACCAATTCTCGCCTACGTCACGTTACTCGCGAGAGTATACATGATTACGGAGAAAGTCGTGTAAAACCCAGACCAGGGAGACCGGCTTCATGTGGATTAGTTTTCCATATTATCACGTAAGAGCTGATTATGACTTAAGAGCTGATTGGTCTGTAAAACTGTGGGTTTACTATCATACGCCCAAATAGGTTACATGGCGTGGATAAAGGTCCTTGTGTAAACTGGGTAACATGTATTTAAAAGTTAGACATTAAAGATCCAGTTCCCTTGCCAAATGGCGTTGTGGGTATATATTATGCTTGGCTAATAATTTGAGGTCAATCGGCTCTCATTGAGGGATCTTGTCAACGTCACGGCGGCAGCTTTATCTACCATGTTACACAGCTGGTTTTTCCCTCTAGATCCACGTGATCACGTAAATTCAGCATGGTATGTCTTAAACGCTGGAGAATCGCACCGACTGGCGAGTGCATATTCCATACCGGCACAGACTGGCGAGTGCATATTCCATACCGATGGTCGAAAACTATTCACTTTTATGAACCCATATTATTAGAATGGATCCATTTCAGAATATTGCTTGCTGGAGAAGTCTAATTCTTGCCGGGAATAGACTCCCAAACCACACCGATGCATTATTCTATTCACAGATTACGTTTTCTACTAGAATGTAACCTGAGTGCTCCCACCAATTGCACGAGTCGCCTTCAAGTGATTTTCCTGCAATATCCCAGCGTCGCTAAAGAGAAATCAATAACCCAGACCGTTTCATCATTTAAGATTCATTTCTTTTTAGCTCGTGTTTAATGGCCTCAGTCGTCGACATTAAATCTGAGTGTGAGAAACCACACGAGTGCAATTATTCTTTTCCACTCTATTACCAGTATTCTTCTAGCTATCATGAGATACTAAATAATCGAGTTTCACATTGCGCTCTTATCTCGCATGATTTTTATGTTGGGTGTGAAGCATAGCACTACCGTGTTTGTGCGTGAACCATATGTATTACAATTCACTTTAAGTGTGTGTGAAGCGTCCAGTACAGCAGTTGGGTCCAATCTTATTTCAGTTCACTTCAAGTGGCTGCGAACACTACGGCAGTTGTACTGCTTCTCCTTCTTTCCTCCGAGTGGTTACGCCATGTACCTCGCGCTGAGAAGGTTGTGGGTTAGGTTACGAGCTACGTCGTTCGATTCACTAGTTCGGTGTTCTCGGATACTCCTGGGGGTCGTCGCTGAAGCTACAGCGTTCGTGCTTTGTGCGATGCTAGCAGCAGGACTTCCAACGCTATGCCGGTTCCATCAATGTACCCATTTTCCCAGGCAGGGTCGTCCTGAAGTCATATTGTACACGTAAACAAATTCTGCCTTGACGGTGTCATAAATGGAAATGTACAATCCACAGCGCTAGCGATTTCAGACGTGTGGTTACTCTTTCTCTTTATCCCACATTAAGAGAATGAGTCGATGTCAGAATACTGCATGCTGGAGAAACTTCTCACTCATACTGGTAATGGACCCTATACAACACCGATCCGTTTATTCTATTCTCACATTACGTTACCTTCTAGAATAGAATCTGGGTTCCCTCACCATTCGCAGAATTCGTCTTTAAGTGATTTTCCTGCAAAATACCAGCGTAACTAATGAGAAATCAATAACCCAGATGGTTTCATCATTTCAGATTCATGTTTTTTTTTTCCGGCGCGTGCTTAATAGCCCGAGTTGTAGTCAGTGAATTGTGAGTTGTACTAGTTGAAGAAACCACATGAGTGTAATTATGCTCTTCCACTCTATTCCTGTCACTCAATTACCTATCATGCAACACTGAAAAAACAAGTTTGAACTTGGACTCCTATCTCGCGTGCTTATTATGTTGCGTGTGAAGCATAGCACTTCAGTAATTGCACTTGGGTTTAATGTATCACAATTCACGTGACTTTTATTTGATATATAGCACTACAGCATCTGTCCCTAGGCATAAATGTATCACAGTTCACTTTAAGCGGATGTGAAGCCTGACACAACATTTATTGTACATAGAATATAATATATCACAATTCCTTTAAGGTTGATGAAAATCATATCCTAACAGTAATAGTATCAGACCCTTATGAATCATAATTCCCTTAAAATGAATGAGAAGTATAACACTTCTGCTGATCCACCTAGATCCTAGTTTATTACATTTCACTTCAAATGGGCAAGCAAGCGGTAGTAATAGGCAAGCTAGGTGACTCTGTAACTGTAAACTCACGTTGTACCAAACATATCGCCGTACATGTAGTGATTACTTCAGCTATGATATCGCTCAAGCTCAGTGGCTACATGTTTGCCGATCGGCCTGTTTACCATGTGTTCGCATCCCCATCAAAGAGAAGCTTTTATGTTAATTGACCCAAGTGCTGCCAGGTCGACTCAGACTAAAATGGGTACCACTAAGCCTGGTGAAAGGTACAGGTGGTGGTGTAATACTGAACACATCACCCATCGAGTGCTGAATGGTCGCTTAAAATATGAGACCAGCACCAGATACCCTATACTTCTAAGTGTGGAAATGTGTACTTACTTTACTTAGAATAGAACTCAAGGCGTGTATAATTGTTCTTACTTTACTTACAATAGATATCAAGGCGTGTATAATTGTTCTTCCATTACTTACAATAGATATCAAGGCGTGTATAATTGTTCTTCCATTACTTACAATAGATATCAAGGCGTGTATAATTGTTCTTACTTTACTTACAATAGATATCAAGGCGTGTATAATTGTTCTTCCATTACTTACAATAGATATCAAGGCGTGTATAATTGTTCTTACTTTACTTACAATAGATATCAAGGCGTGTATAATTGTTCTTCCATTACTTACAATAGATATCAAGGCGTGTATAATTGTTCTTACTTTACTTACAATAGATATCAAGGCGTGTATAATTGTTCTTCCATTACTTACAATAGATATCAAGGCGTGTATAATTGTTCTTACTTTACTTACAATAGATATCAAGGCGTGTATAATTGTTCTTACTTTACTTACAATAGATATCAAGGCGTGTATAATTGTTCTTCCATTACTTACAATAGATATCAAGGCGTGTATAATTGTTCTTACTTTACTTACAATAGATATCAAGGCGTGTATAATTGTTCTTCCATTACTTACAATAGATATCAAGGCGTGTATAATTGTTCTTACTTTACTTACAATAGATATCAAGGCGTGTATAATTGTTCTTATTTTACTTAACAATAGATATCAAGGCGTGTATTATTGTTCTTATTTTACTTACAATAGATATCAATGCGTGTATAATTGTTCTTACTTTACTTACAATAGATATCAAGGCGTGTATAATTGTTCTTACTTTACTTAAAATAAATCTCAAGGCGTGCATAGAAATGTATACATCTTCACACGGAAACAATGGTGAATTTTCTGGTGCTGCATGGGAATTTCCTTATGACGAGAACTTCCCGTTGTGGAAGGGATGTGTTCAGTGGTGTCGAAAAAAATTCTACCTATTGTGGGTTCTTTCAAGAAATGTGCTTATTTTATAAATCTTATCATTTATCGCTAACATCTGAATGTGTGAATATTGTTGAATGGGATTGAGAGTGACATGTTGTACATTTGAAAGCATCGCTATGAAGTTGTACACATATTTTGTCAAGAAGCTGGTCGCCGGACACTTTTTCGTACTATTACAAATCCCGAGAAAAGAATAGTGCATGTATTGGGATTGAGTAAACGGACATTTAGTCGATGGGTTTAAGAATCTTGAATGAAACCAACACGCCATAAGCAAACGGTAGATAGAAAGGTAACTGTAGACAAATATGACAAGAATGTCATAAGGCGAGCTATTATACAAATGCTGGATACAAAAGAAACAGTGATTGTAAGAAAACTTAGGCTTTGGTTGAGAAAGAAAAATGACAGCTATCTAAAGCAACTTTGTGGAAAATTACAAGGATATTAGACTTCACGTTTAGACAGTACAAGGGGGGAAAAGGGGGGGGGGGTAGAAATATCATTTGCGAGCAACCACATTTAGTAGTCATCATAAGCAAATACCTGCATGAAATAAGGGAAATGCGCAAAGAAATTTATGACATAGTGTGTTTGGATGAAAAATGGTTTAATGCGCGCCACACAAGTGAAAAGGAATGGCAAACAGTAGGTGGAAAGATAAAGCTATATGTGCTCAGTAGTAAAGTACAGCGTTTAGTCATAGGCCATGCTGGTAGTACTCATAATATCTTACTACAGAATGCTGAACTCGTGTTCGTATCAAAGCATACAGACAATATGGATTATCATAATGAGATTAATGGTAATTTATTTAGAGATTGGCTCGAGAATACAATGCTTTCATCCCTAGATAGACCGTCTTGCCTAATTATGGACAATGCAAAATATCACAATGTTGTTGCCCAAGAAGACATAAATACTTACGGCATCGAGCACATAGGAAGCACTAAAGATATGGCTCCGAATGGAAGACGTGCCACTTCCAGAGAAGTATTTCAAGCTAGAATTGTCGTCCCTTGTAAAACAGACGCCAAAAAGCAAGAAATATCAAATCGACAAGTTGATAGAAGAGCATGGCCAAAGGTGCTTGAGACTTCAGCCGTACCATTCTTATTTAAAACCTAAAGAACTTGCGTGCGCTAAAATTAAAGGACAGGTGGCAGCTGACAATACTACATTCAAATTGTCTGACGTCAAGATACTAACGCTGTCTGCGCTATAAAATAGTGATAAAAGTTACTGGATAAAATGTGAGGACCATGTGTTGAAAGAGGAAGATGACTATTGGAAAAAGGATGGATTTAATTGGATGCAACCGAGAGCAACAATCAACCTACTGGAATCTTCCAACACAGATTAAGGTTTGGGAAGATTTCAGATATTATTCCACATGTACATCTACTGGACTATTTTGCTCAAACTATTCAGAAAAATTACATGCCCTAAACATTACAGCATCGGCACACCAAAAGAAAAAAAAAAAAGAAGAAAGAAATAAAAATACAACTTGTCATTGGCAAGAGTTTGTATTCCACACTGGTGAATATTTACTTCAGCAAGCCCTCAACTGTGACAAACAACTGGCGTTGAAAAAAAGCAACAATACTAAACGTGTTGAAGACAAGCGGAAGAGCAATAATGCAGTGGAAACTAACATATTGTGGCATAACAAGAAACGTGAGAACAAACACGTTGTCAAATGAGGGGACAACATACGAACATACGAATCATTCTATAAACTTCGATGTAAAGAGGACCAACATCTTGACCGTTAAGAAGGAAGCCCACTACAGAGACATTCACAACTATATTAGTCGTGCACAACAGGTGATCATGTACTGTCTCTACACAGTAAATAACAGAGTAGACAATCTTTCACGAATACTCAAAACGGTTTTGTCACATGCGTGCACGTGTGAACAAACTACACGGGCAGCTGAAAAGATCCTTAAACATTGACGCATGATGGCTAAATTGCGGTATCATCTCTGATCACTCCATTCGCACATTAACGCTCAGCTGTTTGAAAGCTTTCACTAACTTCATATAAAAAGTTAAATGCACCTAGTAACATGAATCCTTGTGTACACATTATTAACCAGCAGCTGAAGAAACAACAAGGAAATTAAAAAAATAAAGTAAGAAATATATTCCTTCTATTTCTCTATCCATTTCCATTTCGATTCCACATTATTTACCCAATGCCTCTGTAAATTCTGTCTTTACTAATATTACACATTACACCCCCTTTCATACGAATATGGATACGCCTTGTGTCGTCACTCGAATCGATGTGCATTACTGTAAAACACGTTTGTTAGCGTGGAATTCACTACATTTTCGACAAAACATCAAAGAAACGTCGCCGCTTTTCATTATTTCAGTTGCCTTTAGACCTATCAAAGACATATTCCTTGGGTGGGGGTCAATATATGACGGCAGGAAAAATTTCATAATGATGCAACAGACAGTTTTCAAAACAAAATTATCGTAAATGAAGGCAATCATTTGTGAACGGCCTCTAGTATTTAGCACGTTCTGTGCCCAAACACCGTGGCCGACTCAAAAGATCCAGCACTCGTTTTGGGATTTTGTCAATATCACACTGGTCCATTTAAATGTGACGTTACGAGGCTGGTTTGACCCCAAGATTCACGTGATCATGTAAAATATGTCCGACTTGGTATGTCTTAAACGCTGGAGCACAGCACCAGTGTGCGAGTGCCCAATCCACACCTCTACCGCTGCACCGAAACCGGGTTATTTCTATTTGTGAACCCATATTATTAGAATGGATCCATTTCAGAACACTACTTGCTGGAGAAGTCTAATTCATACTGGGGATGGATCACCATACCACACCGATGCATTATTCTATTCACAGATTACGTTTTCTACTAGAATGTAACCTGAGTGCTCCCACCAATTGCACGAGTCGCCTTCAAGTGATTTTCCTGCAATATCCCAGCGTCGCTAAAGAGAAATCAATAACCCAGACCGTTTCATCATTTAAGATTCATTTCTTTTTAGCTCGTGTTTAATGGCCTCAGTCGTCGACATTAAATCTGAGTTTGAGAAACCACATGAGTGAAATTATTCTTTTCCACTCTATTTCTGGGGCATTTAACTAGCTATCATGAGACTCTAAATAACCAAGTTTAAGCTTGGGTCCTTACCTCGCATGATTATTATGTTGGGTGTGAAGCATAGCACTACCGTGTTTGTGCGTGAAACATATGTATTACAATTTACTTGAAGTGTGTGGCAAGCGTCCAATACAGCAGTTCTGCGTGGATCCAAAGTTATTTCAGTTGGCTTGAAATGGATGTGAAGCGGTACACAATGGCAGTTGTACTGCTTTTCCTTCTTTCTTCCGAAGCCAAGTGATTAAACTATGTACCTCACTGTCTGAAAGTTGTATGTGTGATTCCGGGCCAAGCCGTTCTGTTCATGAATGCAATTTTCTCATAATTTCCTGGGTTTTGTTACTGGAAAAACGGAGTTCGTGCTTTGTGCAACGCTCTCAGCCCTGCGGAAAGTAGCCGATCCACATAGGATAAAACACGGTGCAATGAAGTTTGTTATACCTTTCTATTCCGCCTTCTTTTGCCATTTTAACCCCTAGTGGAATATAATAGTACAACTACGCGTGTCAAACCCTTTGTAGACTAGTTCATTGTCGGTGGGACGTGGCTGATATTCTTATACAGTGGTAGTTTGGCTGATTCTGACCAACCGTATTTATTCGCCCTATACGACATGCTCAGGAGTTTACTTTCACTTTAGGGCCTCGGTAACACAGGGCCGTCAGTGCCGCTCGTCTGTACAGACTTGTGGCTAGCACCATTTATCCGGTTAGTCTCTTGCCGTGTATAAGGGTTCTTTTCTTTTACTATGTTTGTAATATGCATGAAAAGGGATTATTTGAGAAGTTACATATGAAAACCCAGTTCTCTGTCCATGTAGCGCATTGAGGGTATATGGTGTAGCAGTCCATACTTTTATAACAGTCGTCACACAATGGGCGTTGTTGTCAACGTCGCGCCGGGATCCATTCATGTACCCATTTTACTAAGCTGGGTCGACCCCGAAGCCAAGATTGATACTGCCTTGGCGGTGTCTTAAATACGAATGCACGATCAACGGCATGATGATGATGATGGTGATGATGATGATGATAATGATGATGATGATGATGATGATTATAACGGTGGATATCGTGGTGATGATGATGGTGGTGGATATAATGATGCACTAGCGATGCTAAGAAACGTGGTTACTCACTTTTTCCTTTCCCATAAACAGAGAATGAGAGAAAAGTCTAATTCACGTTGGAGTTGGATACATTATTCCATTCACAGGTTACGTTATCTACTAGAATGGAATCTGAGTGCTCACACCATTCGCTGAATCCGCCTTAAAGTGTTTGTCATGCAACATCCCAGCGTAACTAAAAAGAAATCAATAACCCAGACCGTTTCTTCATTTACCATTGTGTTTCTTGTCATGCCAGTGTTTAATGGCCTCATTCGTAGACAGTAAATCGGGGCTTCTAGTGCGTTGAAGAGACCACATGAGTGGAACTATGCTCTTCCACTCTATTCGTGGCATTCAAAAACATATCATGATAGTAGGTCTCCAATGTTACTCTCCTATACATCCCTGTTGGGACTTGGTAACATAATTGCGTAAGTGTTGAAAGGTCTGTCAAAATAAATGGTCAAACATCACCCACTTAGTCTGATTGCTTTGTTAAGTTGTCTTTCTGTTACTTTAGTTGTAATTCGCATGGAGATGGATTATTTAAAAGTTATACATTACAGATATTGTTCCCTTGCCATGTAGCTATTGGGGATATATCTGCATAATCCTAGGTCAATCGACACTCCAATGAGGGAGGGTTGTTGTCAGTATTGTCAGGCCGGTTTTCCGTGGCGAAGTCCTTACGGTCACGATTCGTAAGCCCGCTTATCCACGTTCGAAACACATCTGCGACCGGTTTGGCAGCCAACCGCGTTGCGCTGGGTTTAAACGAGTTGGTATTGGGGACGGTAGTTAAGAAAGCAATTTTCCACTACTGAACGTAAACTTTCCAAGACATCAACAACAGCAGCAAAATTCTTGTGTTGACAGCGACGTTCTGTAAATAGGATATGCAAATAAAAAATATGAAGCTGTGTCAAAGTGGGAACCAGGTTGTTACGTAAACAATTCCAGCCCTGGGATGTCTTGAACACAGGATCACCGGTCCGATGGGAGAGTGCGCGATCCACACAGCAAAAGCTGCTCCGATACCGGGTATTATTGTTTTCTTATTGCATATTATAAAGATGAGTCGATTACTGAATACTACTTGTAGGAAAAATATAATTCATGCTCGGGATAGACCCCTATACCAAAACAGTTCATTATTCTATTCACGTAATGTCTCTCTGGCTTAGGGGTTAACATCTTTCTCCGAAATCCCGTATATTCTCGTGAGTAACGTAACCTGCTCGAGAATCGATAGCGGTTCTCGCCGCGTTGGTAACTTATGGGGTATGTGAGCCGGTCGCTCAGAAATCAATGGCAAACTACTGAGCGTAATCTTGCCTAGTACATCAGCAGCATCTGACAAATGCTGATGTTAACTGCAACGTCCTGTAAGGGATATGCAAACAAAAAAAAAACATAAATACATTCAACGTTGTCTATTAGAATGGAATCTGTGTGCTCCCGCCATATGCAGAATTCGCCTTTAAGTGATTTTCCTGCAAAATCCCAGCGTAACTAAAGAGAAATCAATATCCCGGACCGTGTCATCATTTAAGATTCCTTTTTTTTCGGCTCGTGTTAATGGCCTCACTAGTATACAGTAAATCCTGGGTTGTACGCGTTGAAGAAACCACATGAGTGTAATTATTCTCTTCCACTCTATTCCTGGCTTTCAAGTACCTATCATGCGACACTAAATAACTAGTGTGAGCATGGTACTTATCTCGCATGTTTTTTTATGTTGCGTGTGAAGCATAGCACTTTAGTAATTTCATGTGAGGCCTAATGTATCACAGTTTACGTGAAGTGTATCTGAAACATTGCACTACAACAACTGTGTCTGGGCTTCTATATGATACTAGAATTAGATACTAAGGAATCACATTTTACTTAAAATACATGGGAAGAATACCACTACCGCAGTTGAGCATATATACTAAAGCATTACAATGCATTTAAATTCGATGTGGAACTTAACACTACAGCCATTCCGCCTTTATCCTAGTTTATTACATTTCTCTTCAAGTGGCACGAAAGCAGTAGTGATAGCCAAGCTGGGGAACTCTGTTGTAACTTTACACTAATAGTCAATAATAAAATAGATCTAAAGGCGGGTAAAATTAGCTTTACTTTACATACACTAGTTCTCAAAACGTGTAGCAATGTTTTTTACTTTACTTACAATACCTGTCAAGTTATGTGAAACTGATCTTTACGTGACTTATAATAGGCCTCATAGCATGTGAAAGGCTCCTTACTTTACTTATAATAGATCTCAAGGAATGTAAAACTGACCTTCACTTTACTCACCAATTATAGTTTCTTACTCCCAATTGTTTGTTTTTTTGTTGTTTTTTTTTTTTGTTCATCCGGAGTGTTTTTTCAGATGTGATTGCGATGTGTTTGTTATGCGCCCTTGGGCCGAAACCCGTAGGCCAACACATCGACTTTAGCGTGCTTTTTTGACCAGGTAGCATTCCTGGGAGACTCTCACTTTTGTGGTGCCATCTGCAACCATGCTGGCTAAGGTTGAACGGTCGAAGACAACGGTCATACCTCAAAGGAAGGCAGGGACAGTCCATAGCATTTGCCGCCATCCAAGGTTGCTTCCATAGTTGCAGGGCCGACACATAACGCCCTGGATCTGGGCTCACCGAGGGAGATCGTCACGTCCTGCTCATGGCTGCTTTAAATCCTCACTTCAATATATTGGTCACTTCGTTTCCCCGGGTCATTCCCGCACAAACCAGACAGGTTTGCAGACGGCATCCACTCAGCGAGTTTTCGGACATGTGCTTGTCGTTGCGCCCATCAGAGCTTTTCCAGGCACAACAGACATTCGGAAAACTACCCAGTCAGAGCTGTTCCGAACAAGAGCGGCATTCGGAAACTAGGTAGTCAGAGCTGTTCCTAGCACGAGAGACATTCGGACGAGACATTTCACTCGGACGTAATTGCGTAGTGTCAATTTTTAGTTTGCCACCCGTAGGACGACACTTCCGACTTCAGCGGGCATTTTTTAATGAGGTTAACCTTCCTCTGGTTTCGAGGCACGTTGGACTGTTGTGATGTCGCTAACATCTCAGCTGGTCAAGATAGAACGATGAACGACATCGTGGTCGGCCCTCAAGGGAAGGCAGGGGCAGACCATGAGCATTCCCTCGCTATCCAAGGAGGCTTCCATAATTGCAGAGCCGGCACATATTGCTCTGTGACTGGGCTCACCCGAGGAGTTGCCACGTCCTGCTCATGGCTGCTTTAGTTCCTCACTTCCATGTGTTGGGCAACCCGTTTGCCCCTGATCGCTCAGCACACACCAGGGACGGTCAGACTGCGAGCGACACCCACTCGGTAAGCTTTTGCTTTTGGACCACGCAATAGGTTCGCTCGCCGTGCGTTCCATTTTGCGTCATTGAGACGTTCTTCCACTTTTGTCTACACTCTCTATGAGTTAGATACAGTTTTCGCAGCCATTTTCTTCGGCTGGGGCACTTTTTTGACTTTTTGTACTCGCTCACGAGGTAGGCTACTTGTGCTGCCGGCTCAGCACCTTACCTTCGTGAAGCGGTGAACGAGAAACGGCCTGGCCCTCTCATCCGGGAATCTCTCATATCCCCCAGCTGAGAGCCTTCGAACTTGTATCAGACCTGAGCATGTAGCTTGCTCAGTATCACGCCTTTATTTTTCGAAAGGTGGGTATCGGCCTGGCTCTCAGGTCCAAGGGTTTGTGGCTTAGAGGCGTTCAGCCACAGCCCTCGACAGGGAGCCTTTAGTGTTTTGTCCTGACCAAGATATTCTGCCTTCGTGCGCCTGATTTAAATATTTGACTGCTATCCTCAGTCTCACCTGCAGAGCAGCAGGTTGTGTCTCTCTTAGTCTGGTCCCTATCCCATGAGCCGTCCGATATGTAGTTTTCACCCATCGGCAAGCACATGGGGTCGATGGGACACGCAAGCTCCCCCACCACGGCAAGGTGGAGACACATCGGGGGAGGTTAAAGGGTTTAAAGTGTACTCATTCCAATTACGGGGCCTCGATAGAGTCCCGTATTGTTATTTTTCGTCACTACCTCCCCGTGCCGGGAGTGGGTAAGTTGCGCGCCTGCTGCCTTCCTTGGATGTGGTAGCCGTTTCTCATGCTCCCTCTCCGGAATCGAACCCTGATTCCCCGTTACCCGTTACAAACATGGTAGGCATGTCACGTACCATCGACATTTGATAGGGCAGACATTTGAAAGATGCGTCGCCGGCACGTAAGGCCATGCGATCAGCACAAAGTTATCCAGAGTCACCAGTGGGAACGCCGCGCCCCGCGAAGGGCAACGACGATTGGTTTTGAACTAATAAAAGCGCTCTTTCCGCGAGGGTCGGAGCTTGGTAAGCATGTACTAGCTCTAGAATTGCCACAGTTATCCAAGTAGGATCGTGTCATCTAAGGAACCTCGACTGATTTAATGAGCCATTCGCGGTTTCACCGTGAGACAGTGTGAACTTAGACATGCATGGCTTAATCTTTGAGACAAGCATATGACTACTGGCAGGATCAACCAGATATCTATCGGACAGACGGACTATTCACGCACACGCAAGCCAAGAGTAGCATCGCTAAAGCGCGCCCTCCCGGTACAAGGTGATACATGCAAAACCACTGGACGCCTACCGACGAGCTTTCAAGCTACGCCGGCAGGACTAACCGAAAAAAAAGCTATACCAGCTTACTGACTGCAGGCCCACTACTCATCGAGAGAGAGTGGGCGCTTATCGAGACTTTGTCGAACGGCCGTACAAATTTTGCTCTTTTGCCCGCTCAAACCACGACCCTGGCTGCACGATGCGGTTACATTCTTGAAACGCCTGCCTCGCTAACTCACGTTGGCTGGGAAGATCCCATTTTGGTGCACCTCACACAGCCATCCGAGACAACGAACGCTAGACGCGGAACTGATCTAGCGAACCAGACCAGCCCCACCTCCCAATTGTTTGATTAACTTTCTTTATCTCAAGAATACTTTTACTCCTGTCTCAACAACCATCTCGAAGCGGGATCTTTGTTGAGCATCATTCCAATCACGGCCCGCCTAAAAGATCCTTCGCTAATTCCATGTTATCATTATTTATTTTCACGTAATGGATCCTACGTGTCCTGTGTCCATCTTCCTGCTGGTCAACCACTGCCCTTTCCTCTAGGAGCCATGGTTTCTATTATTAATTTTGTTGCAGAACCACTGTGATATTTTATATGGTCAAAGTATTTATGTTTCCCCAACATAATGATCTTTTTATGAGACAGTGTTCTTCGATGTTCAGATCTTGTAAACTGTCAGTGTAACGATTGTCAATGGCACGCCGAATGAATGGAATAGAGTATATGATCTCATAATGAACATACTATATTTATTAATCAGAAGCATATGATTCTTTTAACCGTATTCCTGGTCATATATCCGTACATAAGGGAAGTTGTTATACATTGGAGCTAAGAATGTGAGATCTTATGCAAAATAATTGAGTGTAGAGTAACAATGTCTGACCTTAACTAACTTCACGTTTCCGTTCTATCGTCCCCGTCTATCACGACCATCCCAGTACCAACTCTGTAACTCCCTCAACGGTTACATTCTCTTACCAATGCAGTTCGCTGGCCGTAGCACAAACGTAGGTGTTATTAAATAATTCGGTGCCGGCACAATGACTCAAAAAAGGCAAACACTGATATAACGATCGTGTCAAAACTGTAGGGCAACCGAATTGTTAATTAAACTGTGGTGGACATAGGTTAGCGCGACCAGTGATTTTATAACATTACTTCGACACACCACTACAAACAAGTTGCCGACCCCTGCTATAAATTCATACGAAGTTACGATAATAAACCATGGGGCGAGATTTAATGTAATAATAATGTGGATATACTTGTCTGGATGGTAATATAGCAGTTAAGAAAGGTATATCCTACAAGGAATAGCTATAAATGTGTAGAACATAGCAAAGTATTGCTAGAATTGAGTTAGTGAAAATGATATAATCACAGACTCCCCCATAGTCAGAATATGTGACGTACACAGTAAGGAATAAAACATATCAATCAGCACATCTATTGACGTTTCCTGTAAATATTTAGAACTGCTATCCGCGCGAGAGATAAATTGTGAACATGTGCAAGAAAACTACTGGTGAACATACATAAGGCGACCAGATAGGTATCTTTATGTTCGTTATCTACATAAATTATTAACAAATAAACTGGCATGCAAGACGGGTAATGGTTTCAGGCAAATACCAAAGCCGGTAAATAACTACTATCGCAATTTCTACGTTTATTATTTTCAAAAAAAAAGTCGTTATTTTGGGGCAAGTTCAGAAATTCAGATATCTAGGCTCATTGATCAAATCATATAGAAGATGCATCACAGGGATAAAGAACAGAATAGGACAAGAAACATCTGCATTCTATCAAATGAAGAACATTGTGTGCAATAATTCCTTGTCCCTAAACGTTAGAAAAAGATTTCTCGCATGTTACATCGAAACAATTTTAACTTATGGCTGCGACTCTAAACAATAGGTAAACAGGCAAAAAAATCCATGAAGACTTGGGGATGTGCTTTTATGGAAGAATGCTGCAAATTAATTTTGCATTTTGAGAGAAGCTAAGTCGCAAAGACAACTTATCAGAAAATCAGGAAGAAGAAGTCATTATTTGTTGACCACATTTTGAGAAGACAAAACTGGAGTATGTTGTGACAACCGGCATGATTTGTGGAAAAAAGATAGAGGAATGAATGAAAAACAATGTGTGACAGTCTTGTGTCATGACAAGGAAGAGACTCAACACACTAACTGGCCCATGCCGTCAGAGATGGCAAATTGTGGAGGGGCATGACCGCCCACGCCAGTCGACAAGGCACTGGATGATGATTATTGTCAAAGAGGCTAAATACGAAGTGAACAGACAACATGAAAGTCTGACTTTTCTTGTGTTGTCAGACAACTTACAACAAGTAAGAACATATTTTGCATAATGCCAGAGATTTACGAAGGCGAGCCACTATAACACATCATTGATCACTTGAAGCTGAAAGGGCTGGCGCAGCCAAAACGAGGACAGATGACCATGTTAATCTTCAAGATCTCTAGGTTCCTGAAGTCCTTGTACCCCGGTTTGCTAACCGACAGACTGGCGTGCATTACTTCTTTACACCCCGGGTACCCTCCCTCTTGTACGGATTCTATTGTCTTCTCTAACGTGTTGGTTTTAACGATTATTCTAAAGAATGTACTCCCTTGGTGAATTTAAAACCAGAAGCCACAAAAAAGGTTGTACAATCTATGGCCTGCCGTATTTCTCTGCATCTCATTAGGTTATACTGCAGAGGTATATACCACGTGAAGTGAATTGATGAACCATGTTTTGGCTGAAGTACGTATCGCACGATGTCTCTGATACTGCTCAAGTGTGGATCATGTGTTTTCTGTAAGAACATCTCTCGATTGTGAGTAGAATATAAGAAACTAATCTTTACACCTGAACTGCCATTGTACACTTCAGCCGCAATAACACACTCAGTCGCTTCACAATAAAATGGGGGTGTTTAAAAGGCAAGGAGATACACTTCAATGCAACTGGTTTTATTCCATAATTGATTTATATGGCTGTTTCGGGATTTGAGATTTAAATATTGAGCACAACCCACTACTGGCACCGCTGATCGTATTCTGGTATGAACATAAGAACTATCCACGTCAATATGGAAGCACTATACTCGAGTTTCGCTCTCGTTTGAGCTCGTCAGTTAGTGCATATCCCTGACCGGATCCGGAAACAAGCCCCGGATCACTGGCGTGTGAAGCGGGTGTGTAACCACGCGGCACACACTGGACACGGCCAAATTATCATAACACAATATTACAACGTCACTCATCGTAGGCTATAGCTCAAGATATCGCCGCGACTGACGTCCGTCAATCGACGTGGACCCGAACGATCAGGAATTCTCACTGGCAAGGAACACCAGGCCTCCTAACATTTTATTGCTCATTGGATTTTAGGAGGCCTGGTGTTCCTTGCCAGTGAGAAGTCCTGATCGTTCGGGTTCACATCGATTGACGGACGTCAGTCGCGGCGATTGGGCAATCTTGAGCTATAGCCTACGATGGGTGACGTTGTAATATTCTGTTATGATAATTTGGCCGTGTCCAATGTGTGCCACGCAGTTACACACCCGCTTCACACGCCAGTGATCCGGGGCTTATTTCCGGATTCCGGTCAGGGATATGCACTACTGACGAGCTCAAACGAGAGCGAAACTCGAGTATAGTGCTTCCATATTGAAGTGGATAGGCCTTAGGTTTATTCCATAATGCTAGTATTTGTTTTCACAGGGTGGTTTGCCGACAACGTCGAACATAGTACGAACTCCACAGCTCCAGAGACGACTCCCAGTAGTCTCAGAGAAAATTGCACTCATCAACAGAACGACGTAAGCTGGAATTGAACCCACAACTTTCGGAGAAGGCGGCGTAACCATTTTACCGTGGAAGTTCCTAGTCGCTTGACTATTCATTGTGGAAGGTGACGTTTCAGAAATTCAAAATAATCCATTCCGTTAGGGAATTTAAACGCAGAAGCTGCACCCACTAGGCGGCACAATGTAACGATTATCTGGCAATTATGTCAGGACAGTAACGAGTTCAGTCATAAAACCAAGGAAATGTGTATCTTTCGACTTCATGGCAATCTTGGACATTTGTTATTTACAGCTTCTCGCCGCTCCCATCTATTAGCCATGCCGAGGATCTCTCTTCCATGCAGAAACAGATGTATCCCTTCTCTTTCTTACCACCGCAACAAAATGACTTGTTGAGAATATCATTGCACCCTCTTGGCGGACCCTAGCAACAGCACATTTCACTCAGTGCACTATTCCTACTATATAGATGCGATCATTAAAAAAAATCTCAAGAACGTACAAATCCAGAATTAAAAGTTTGTTGCACGTGCCTGACACGGCCTCACAATCAACTTTAACATGTATGCTTGTTTGTGATTTGCAAGACAATTTTTACGTTCACTAATTTATCAACAGTGTATTACGAACATCTTCAGTCCCATTTTAACAATGTGTGAATCCGGTCGTGGTGGATTCGAAATTTAAAAAATGACCCAGACTTCCAGGTCGATGCAGGCTCAAATGGACATCAGGAAATGTATTTACAGGTAAAGGCAACAGGCCGGATACCCACCAAATCACCCACTGAGATCCGATTGGTTTATATCAGTGTGGGTCTAGCACCATTGTGACGGCACACCCACCCCCTAGGTTTAAATGTTTGAGGCAGGTCTAGAGTATAAAGTTCTTGCAAGTTACTCACACGCAAAACTGCTGTTCCGATGCGCTGAAGGTACTGAACACAAACGCACAGCTGAAGTTGACACCATTACTTTATTCCACAATGATAGAAGTCCAAACAATATATCTCCCAGCAAGCGCGTTCTTCTCACTAACGTTCATGGCGCAAATACACTGTTTTCAATGTAGACATTATGCAGGGAGGCTCTATCTCTCTCTCTCTCTCTCTCTCTCTCTCTCTCTCTCTCTCTCTCTCTCTCTCTCTCTCTCTCTCTCTCTCTCTCTCTCAGTCTTTCTCTCATTCTGTGTCTAACTGACAGTCCACTCTATCCCACGAGTAGTAATGTGTTGTACTCAGGCTGTCTAGCGAAACTGCTTCTAAGTGTACTTCTTGTTGCTGGAAAACGCAGTGTATCTTATTCATAAAACGTGTATTGTAGTTGTCAACTGACGTGGGTGTTACTGCTTTGTTCTCCCGTGCCTGAATGCACCTTATATTTCTTTACATCTAAGCAACCCTTATGGACTTCAGTGTATCGTCATAGTTAACCCTTTCAGTGACTATGCTTTTGGGGGCGCCAAATGTGTTGAATCTTTCAGTACTATGTCAATTATATACTCAATGCTCAATAAACTGTGTAAAAGTGTCCTTTACTCAACTAAAATCTGTTGATATGACTTTAGAGATTGCATTCCCCAATGCCACATGTAATATCCCCTAGGAATTCTTTCTCGCCAGCGACCATATCTTTAAAACGATTATCTGTAAACGTTGTGACATGAACGATATCGTTGAGACAGGCTTAGGCCGGACTGACGGATCTTGGAAATGTCGGCTAGACATTCATCTTACTGCCTGTAAACCGCTTTGTTCAAACTTCAGCCACAGGGATTACTGTATCGTGTCTGATATACCGAGCACGGCTGTGAAATTCTGCTCATCCCATCATGTAAAACGCAAGGTTCTTGAAAATATCCTTATTGTGCAGCCGTGGCCGCTATCATTGTATGTCCTTAATATCCAACAGTTTGACTAAACTGTAAATATTTTAAAGCTACGTTCTTTCTCCTTTCAATTTTTATTTTACGTTCTTCTTCCTTCACTGGTTTGTCATTCTCACCTCTCTATTTGTGTACACTCGCCATCCCTTTTATTACAAGCTGTCTCAGACAAACCTTCTCTTTATGGATTGGCATTTCTTTTCCCGTCACTATTATTTCTTCTTCCCTTGCAACTGATTTGACGCAGGAATGGTGTCTATGATACTTCTAGTCTAATGCGATCGTTTCGCACTCTGCATCCCCTGGAGACCCCAATAACCCCTATCATGGTTCAACACCAATATTAATATGTTTCTGACCTATACGTTTAAAAAAAGGTTTCAAAGGCAAGCGGATCGACTTCATTACTATCTGGTTTGATCATGTGCAGCTCGGGTCTCTTACTGCAGGGCGGTAAAAAACATCACACAAAGCACGAATTCCGTAGCTTCAGCGATGCCTCCCCAGTAGTCTCAATGAAAATAGCACTCATGAACCGACCGATGTAGGCCGAATTCGAACCCACTACTCTCGGAACGCGAGTCAAGCGACAAAGCCACTTGGACACGGAGACAACATCTGACCTGTATGTTCTATGGTCGGCCTAGAGTCGCCAACTTCGTCTGTGCTTAAGACTGCTATTGGAGTATATTCCCACAATCACGCAAGCTACATTCGTTGTATACGAGTTCATGGTTAGTTCCTGTTTGGTTGCTTTTCTCTACGGTATGTGTTTGCCAAACTCAGACCATTCCTCTTTAGTCGCCGTTTGCAACATGCCAAAAGGAATACAATGTTACTATATGTTATTTCACATTTGAGAATCCAAAGAGTACCAGATATATTTTTTTGAAGTAAAAGCTTTCAGGATAAGTGCTGGAAACCTAAACTCATAAACCGTCTATCTACTATAGGTGGAGACGCATATCATCACAGCCATACACTATTATCTGTCCTACAAATATCTCCATCAACTACTCAAGGTTGCAAATATGGATACATCTTCAATAGTCCTAACTCTGAAATAATGCCCTTCTGTTTAACGATACATCATTCAGTGAGACAGCAAAGCACAAACGAAAGGTTGATCAATGGCAGATACAACAATTGTTACGCTCTCAGATATCCTAAGCCACCATACCAAATGTGAGGTAGACAGATCATTTCCAGGTAGCCTTTTCTTCCTAAACAACTCCAAGACAATTCTTACAACTGTCTGATGCGCATGTCAAAGAGGCTGCGTCGAATCCAGAGTTGTACTGTTAGGAAAAAGATAACATTGCCAATGCCAGAGATAGAACCTATATTACTGTGTTGGTAGGCATGTGTATCAACCACTATGCCACCGAGGCAGACTAAATTTATATGAAATGAAAATGTAAACTAGTGCTAACTGTCGACTGCGGCTATGTTACATTTTCAAAACAGTGTATTTCGTTAGTGAGTTTACAATGGACGCCGTAAACCGTGTATTGTACGATTTCTTGTCTGGCATATTTCGCTGAATCTCGTCAGGTGCATACTGCAGAGTTATATATCACACGAAGTGAATAAACGAATAATACTTTGGCCGAAATAGTAAACACATAGTCACTGATGTTGTCCGAATGTGAGGTGGTTATCTCATTGTAGTCTAAGTCTCAAAAGGGTGTCTTCCTGTTTGCATATACGGCTGGAATCGCATAATCGATAATAACGATATTACGTTAGATTTTTTAGAATTAATAGAACAGATACGTTAGTTATAGTTTTCGTTGTGGCCGCAGTTGATGTAGTTCTCCGTTTGGTTGTTGTTGTTGCTTTTCCCTTAGTACTAGTATTCATAGTAGTAGTAGCCGCAGTAGTAGTTGTTGTTGTGGTGGCCGTATTAATAGATCTAGTAGTCGTAGTGGTAGTAATATTATTAGTAGCCAATGTAATTGTAGCAGCAGCAATAGTAGTAGTAGTCGTAGTAGTAGTAATAGTAGTAGCAGTAGTAGTAGTAGTAGCAGCAGCAGCAGTAGTAGCAGTCGTGGTGGTAATAATAGATACAGTAAATAGTAATGGTGGTAGTAGTAGTAATAATAGCAATAGTAGTAATAGTAGCAGTATTACTAGTAAAAGTGCTAATAGTAGTGGTAGTAGTGTTAGTGATAATAGCAATGGTTGTTGTAGTAGTAATAGTTGTTGTTGTTTTAGCAGTAGTAAAAGCAGTAATTGTAGTAGTAGTAGTAGTAGTAGCAGCAGCACCAGCAGCACCAGCAGCAGCAGCAGCAGCAGTAGTAGTAGTAGTAGTAGTAGTAGTAGTAGTGGTAGTAGTAGTAGTAGTAGTAGTAGTAGTAGTAGTAGTAGTAGTAGTAGTAGTAGTAGTAGTAGTAGTAGTAGTAGTAGTAGTAGTAGTAGTAGTAGTAGTAGTAGTAGTAGTAGTAGTAGTAGAAGGCCTAGTAGCAGCAACAAAAGCAACAGTAATAATGTTGGTAGTAGCTAAAAACAGACCTCTTGCATGTTACATAGAACCAAGTTTAACATACGGCTGCGAATTCTGGACAATTAGTAAACAGGCGACAAAATCAATGGACGCCTTGGAGATGTGGTTTTATAGAAAAATGCTGAAAATTAATTGGATAGCCAAAGTGAGCAATTTGAACGTTGTGAAGGAAGCTGAGTCGCAAAAATAACTTATCACAAACATCAGAAAGAGGTAGTCATAATTGTTTGGCGAAGTTGCGAGAAGACAAAAACTGGAACATAATGTGACAACCGGAAAGATTTGCGGAATGAGGGATAGAGGAAGACAGCGTGAGGAAATTATTGACAGTTTTGTGTCATGACACGGAGGGGTGTCACCTCACAAATTTATCCATGCCGTCGGAGATCGCAATGTTTGGAGAGGTTTGATCGCTCACGCCAGCCGGCAAGGCACTGAATGGGCATTAGTAGTAGTAGTAGTAGTAGTAGTAGTAGTAGTAGTAGTAGTAGTAGTAGTAGTAGTAGTAGTAGTAGTATCAGTAGTAGTAGTAGTAGTAGTAGTAGTAGTAGTAGTAGTAGTAGTAGTAGTAGTAGTAGTAGTAGTAGTAGTAGTAGTAGTAGTAGTAGTAGTAGTAGTAGTAGTAGTAGTAGTGGTGGTGGTGGTAGCAGTAATATTAGTAAAAAAAATAATCCTTCTGTGCGTGTTAGGCGCATGACACACATTGACAGACCCATATTCTTATCGAGGATTCAGCGTTCGACAGGAGATAATAATATCACACCAACATATCTCACTCTCAAACAGAAATCTGGATCTATTCTTAAACATCGGTCTCTAATGTGAATAGGATCTCATGGCCGCCGGGCTTGCAGGCAAGTGTCTAGCCAATATGAGATATTAATACAAATAAACGTATCCATGTCCCTTACATAACTACACAATCAGTCCCAGTATGTTTTAATTTTTTGTGATTTTCGAGTAGGGATACTTTCAGCAATGTCCCATTGCTTTCTGCACGTGCGACCCTATAGCATTGTAAAAGTCAACGCAAGGCGATCTGTTCATGAATAGCCTACTGCTGACTTCGAAATCGTTATAACGTGATTGTGGGACGCAGAGGTGTTTCCAAGGCACCAGGGCCGGGTTATATACTGGCCAAGACCTATTGACGCGTCCTCGTCGAGCGTCCTGGGCAACAGGTCCCTTCGGGGTCCTGGCTAAAGTCAGCAGGATCGCCGATTCCTCCGAAGTCGGAGAGTGTCTGCCTGTATGGCAAGGAACCACCAGTCTGCACACCAATAAGCCAGACATGGGACAACGGATACTTACGCAAACCTCAAGTCCTGTATGACATCACACTGATGTTGGACAACAGGATGCCTTCATCCGACATACAGGACTTCGCGTTGGAGTTCAAGCCAACGAACACAAGCAAGCAAGCAAGCAAGCAACGTGATTGTGAACTGAGTTTACTACGCAG
This sequence comes from Cepaea nemoralis, assembly GCA_014155875.1. Lineage (NCBI taxonomy): Eukaryota > Metazoa > Mollusca > Gastropoda > Stylommatophora > Helicidae > Cepaea > Cepaea nemoralis. The sequence continues at coordinate 178,066 of JACEFZ010012993.1, forward strand.
TAGCCACCGACGCCAACAAACAGAAATAAATGAAACAAATTAGACAATAAGCCTCCGCCAGATTGAGAAATCTCTAAGCACAATAAAAGTGCTTGATTCAGAAATCAATAGTTATAGATTTGGCAATCAAGAAATCGCAATAATAAAAGTGCTTGATTCAGAAATCAATAGGTATAGATGTTGCAATCATGAAGGGCGATCGACACTATGTTAGGTAGTTAGTCGCGGTTCCAACTTCACGGCAAAGGGTTTTCCCCATATTGCTCCGTTCCTGTGCCAGTTAATATCACTCAAAATGCTCCTCACTGCCCCATGTAAACAATGGAATAGTCAGGAGTGTCGGCAAGCCAACATCCCGCACATGTACACTGTGCATAATGCCGCCGCCAGAATGCCAACACAAAAGTCCTCCACGAAATATACAGTTCATCGTCGATGGAAACGGCAGGCACCAGAAAGATTTCACTGATCCGGGTTTTATGCCATACGGCTTAGTCTCTTTCCGCAGAGCGACCCACCGAAAGCGCCGCACAAAGCACGAACTCCGTAGCTACAGCGAGACTCCCAGGAGTCTCCTGAAAAATGCATTCGTGAACCGAAAAGGGAAACCAGTCAATCCAGTAACAGCCGGCCGTCATCGTTTCGAACATGCAGTTCACGTTAAAAACAACCGCGGACAGATGCAAAAGCATCCCACGCGAAATTCACAGCTCACAGTGTCGCGCCACGCACTCACTTAGTAGCAGGGCGACGGAACCATAGCCTCCTTAATCGCCTCTTACGACGTGCATGGTAGGCAACAGTGTTACTATTCTTTGCTTCCCCTTATGGGTCCCGGCTAACATTGATCGACACTATGATCAACATAGATGTTGAGACACACTGCAAGATAGAAAAATGTGTAAGAAGCACATGGATATTCAGGGAGCAGAGTATCTCATTAGTTAGCACGTTTGTCTGTCGGCCTGTGTACGAAAGATGAGTGGTTGGATGGGCCAAATGTAAGACGGGCCTGCGTGACCAATTTGTGACCCTGTGAAAATAAAGTCCAGTCGTTCATTCATAGAGTGTTTTTGTGTACGAATCCCCATCGAAATGGGCAAGATGTGTTTGTTAACTGAAGTAGGCAGACAAGGTCGACCCAAACTACAACTGCTACCAGGAATTGCTGTGGGATGTAAAGACAATCCTGGTTGCGTTGTCCATGTTGCTTATCAAATGCAGAGTTGCCTAAACATTAAGTCAGCACCATATACCCAGCAACTGCATGGAGTGCAAAATGGTCCTTTCATTGGCACCTTTCCGTCTTGACAGACGATAGTTTGGTACATTGTGCTTTAAAAAGGCTTAATAACTACGATCCATGGCGGTGGCGAGTGTGGCTGGTAAGGCCAATTCTTGCTGCAAATGTTTGCCCACAGTAGGTGCATGTGAAAACATGGTCATTTCCACCATTTTGCACCATCTTACGTCTCTCACGCTCTGTGTGTGCTTTATCTGCAATCATTTTCTCCTTTGTCTTTATTCCATTTCTGATAGTTGCCCTCCATGCAACACGTTCAGCGGCGACGTGCTCCCAATGTGCATTATCAATGCCTGTATCAATCATGTCCCGCTTACACACATCTTTGTATCGTAGTAGAGGCCGACCCTGAGATCTCCTACCCGTCTGTAATTCACCAAAAAAGATATCCTTTGGTATTCTACCATCATCCATCCTCCTAACGTGTCCTATCCATCTAAGTCTACGAAGACTGAGCGTGGAATACACCGTCACACAACCTGATCTTTCCAATACTTCAGTATTTGTGATTTTGTCTTGCCACTTAATACCAAGCATTCTTCGCAGACACCGCATATGAAAGCTGTTTAAACGTTTCTCTTGGCGTGAGTAAGTTGTCCAGGTTTCACTGCCATAAAGAAGAGTACTAAGGACACAGGCTTGGTAGACGAGGACTTTTGTTTTGGCAGTAAGCTTCCTGTTCTCCCAGACTCTTTTTGCTAACATGTTCATTGTTGTTGCTGCCTTGCCAATCCTGATGTTGATTTCCTGATCGAGGGATAATTTGCTATTCACCTCTGATCCTAGATATGTAAAATGGTCTACTATCTCCAGTTCGGCGTCGTCAATAAAGATTGATGGTACACCATGTGCACCTTGTGACATAATCTGTGTCTTCTTTTTGTTAATTGTTAAACCAAATTCAGAACAAGCATTGGAGAATGCAGATAGTAGATGTTGTAATTCTTCCTCAGAGTGGGTCGTAATCGCAGCATCATCCGCAAAAAGCTACCCTGCTAATTTTGGTCTTGGCCTTCAATCTCTGAGCATTATAGAGGCCACCATCTGAGCGTGAGTGAATGTATATACCATCATCCTGATCACGAAAGGCATATTTCAGTAGAAGTGAAAAGTATATCCCAAAGAGGGTGGGTGCTAGAACACAGCCTTGCTTAACTCCACTCTTGATTTCAAACTCTTCTGAAGTTGAGCCATCAAACTTGATTATACCCTTCATGCCTGTGTGGAACGATTCCACAATGGACAGAAGAGCTGGTGGGCAGCCAATCTTCTTTAGTGCTTTGAACAGACCCTCACGACTGACCAAATCGAATGCCTTTGTGAGGTCGATGAAGGCAATAAGCAGTGGCTGATTTTGTTCCCGGCATTTTTCTTGCATCTGTCGCAATGAGAATATCATATCAATGGTAGACCGGCTCTGACGGAATCCACACTGTGATTCGGGGTAGACTTGATCTCCCAGGACTTGAAGTCTGTGCAGGACAATTCTGGCAAATACTTTCCCAACAATACACAGAAGTGAGATACCCCTATAGTTGTTACAATCGCTCCGATCTCCCTTGTTCTTGTACAGCGTTATGATGCTTGAATCTTTGAAATCCTGTGGGACTTGTCCTTCTCGCCAGCATAGCTCTATTAGCTGGTGGATCTGTAGAGCGAGTGTGTCTTGCCCACTCCTGATCACCTCTATTGGAATCCCATCCTTACCTGGAGCCTTGCCAGATGCAAGCTCATTTATAGCACACTTAACTTCTGTTATAGTGGGAAGTGTGTCCAGGTGGTCAAGAGTTGGCAGGGCCTCTATGGCGTTGAGGGCATCATCCGCTAGCTTGGTCTCACTTGAGTGAAGCTCTAAATAGTGCTCGACCCATCTATCCATCTGCTGTTTCTTATCAGTGATGATTTCTCCAGTCAAGGTTTTCAGCGGTACACTTCTTTTGATCATTGGACCACAGGCTTTCTTTATCCCTTCATACATGCTTCTGATGTTTCCCTTATCACTTGCGATTTGAATGGACTCACATAACTTGATCCAATAGTCATTCGCACACTGCCAGGCAGCCTTTTGTACATCCTTCCTTGCTTGCTTCAGCTCACTCAGAGTGTTACGCGTTGGTCTTTCCTTGTTTCTTAAGAGAGCTATCTTCTTTTTATCAATCAAGGGCTGCAGTATCTGGCTGTTTGCCGCAAACCAGTCCTGCCTCTTATGATCCACAGTGCCGTAAACCCCCACAGCTGTTTTATAAATAGTTTCCTTAAGTTTACTCCATTTATCATTTACTATACAATTTTCTGATGTATCATTGAAAGCGTCTTCAAGTTGCTGTTGAAATTCAAAGCACTTTCCAGGATCGTGAGTGTTAGTAATATTAATCCTGGGGCTAGACTTGTGTTTAGCTGTGTAGATTCTCTTTGGTCTCAGTCTAACCCTTGCAACAACCAAAGAATGATCTGTATCACAGTCAGCACTGTGGTAACTTCGAGTTAATGATGTATGGTTCAGATGTTGTCTCCGTGTGATAATGAAGTCCAGCTGATGCCAATGGCCGGATCTTGGATGTTTCCATGTGACCTTATGCATCTCTTTTGTTTTAAAAAAGGAGTTTGTAATACATAGGTCATTTCTAGTGCAATGCTCCAGCAGCCTTTGCCCATTATCATTCATGCGACCGATGTTGTATTTTCCAAGGCACACTGGCCATGAACTCGAGTCCTTGCCCACACGAGCATTGAAATCACCGAGCATATAAATGTAGTCGGATTTTGGAACTGCCTTGATCGCAGAGTCTAGCTGCTCATAGAACATATCCTTAACATCATCAGAGGAAGCGAGTGTCGGTGCATATGCAGTGAGAATGGTGGCAAATCCACAGGAGGTTGCCAAGCGCAGTGATAATAATCTTTCATTACCTCCAGCTGGGATATCAATCATTCCCAGTAGCGAATTCTTCACTGCAAAGCCCACACCATGTTGCCTTTTTTCTGCCTGCCCTCTTCCCTTCCAAAAAAAGGTGTAATTGTTTTCCCGGAGTGACCCTTCCTCAGCGAGGCGAGTCTCCTGCAGGCCAGCAATATCAATGTTAAGACGATCGAGTTCAGCATCAATCACAGCCGTTTTTCTCACATCGTCATTATTTGTCAAGTCAGTGGAAAATCTTGGACACATGGTTCTCACGTTCCAGGTTGCAAGCCGTAGCTTGAGGTTTCTATTCTTTTTATTAGTACCTGGTGCATTGGTTTTACAGCCTGCGATTCAGATTTTGTCCTAGCCCCAAGCACCCATTGAAGCAGGAAGGCTGTGGCGGATCAGCACCAAATTGGCTGGGGGCTGCCCAGCTTGAGGCGGGCGGTAGCTGATCAGTGACACCTGTAGGTGTCTCCCACCGCCAGAGGCAACGCGTGGCGCCCCATGTCTACGCCAACTGACAAGGACTTATAACCCGTAACAGTTGCCTCTCGCTTTGATTCCGAGACCGGTTAAGACCAGGGATGGAGTTATTGCCTCTCCATAGCACAAAGCCTGGGCTAAAATAAAGAAACCATGTGTTGCCCATGCAGCATGATCCCTCTCTCGGCCTGCCTAGTTCACTCCAGAGGAAAGTTGACACCTATAATCTGGAACAAGACAAGCTGCAGAAGCTGCCGGATCAGCAAAGCAATGCTCTAACTGTCCGCCTGTCGGAGCTTCGATAATAGACCAGCTGCCAACCAAGGCTTAGGGCCTGGTCTGCCCTGCCATGACTTATTTTGTCTTTGGGTTGCATTTCCTCGCACCAGGATAAGGCTAATACCCTCCCAATTGCGCTCTTCCGCCCGAAGCCGTTGGCACAATGTGGGGTGTCGGGTTTGGTAAGCGCCGCCCAACATTCGGCGCTGACAGAAATCAGGTAGTACCGTCTACTGTCATACGGTAGCTCAGTCATATCTGACTAAGACCTGACTTCCTTTATTTACATGGATAAATTATGGATAATCTATTTGTGCACAACAACCCGGTCTCTGGAAATACTTTGAAGCCAAGGAAATGTACTGTGTAACAAATCCCCATTTGTCGATTTTCAGTTGTTTAAACACAGCGAGGCAATTTTGAGAATTGTCGCACTATTGAATGTTTTCCTGGTAAATGCGAAAAGTCATCATCTTCTGTACATGTTTAATATGTTACTATCTGTTATTTAGTGGAGAGAGAGAGAGAGAGAGAGAGAGAGAGAGAGAGAGAGAGAGAGAGAGAGAGAGAGAGAGAGAGAGAGAGAGAGAGAGAGAGAGAGAGAGAGAGAGAGAATGGTGATAGGCCGACTGTCAGAAACCCTTTCAATAGACATAATGAACTAAAAAGAGAACATTGGATTTAAATATCTGGGTCAATTTGAGCAACATATGAGAGTGGATGAAGACATCAATATACGTTGTTCAAAGTCAAATCAGGTACTGGGACAACTATCTTCTGTCGCATAAGATACCTATAAATAATAAAGTGATTCTCATAAGAACTATTTCCTGGCTAACAATATACTACCAATGCCAAACATGGAGGCTAAATGCAACTAATGAGAGCCAAATCATAACATATGAGACGAGATGTCTTAGATGACCTGAGAGAGTAACCTTGAGAGGTAGAATTAGGGATAATAGAGTATGATGAGTAAGATGACTAGCTATGAAACACGCCATGCACTGTATTAACACTGTATCAACATATTAAATAGTCATCTGTCACAAAGTCACACATTGATGAAATATAATGAATACTGAGCAAGGAGTAAAGGATGGAGTGATGTTATCAAGAACAACCTTACAGAAATATTTCTCAAATTATCAAGAGCAATAGAAAGTGCTTCAAAAATGAGCATTACATCTTCCAACAACACTTAACAGAGGTAAATAGAGTAAGAGAAGAAGAAGAAAAAAAAGAAAGAAGAAAGAGAAGAAGAAGAAGAAGGAGAAGAAGAAGAAGAAGAGAAGAAGAAGAAGAAGAAGAAGAAGAAGAAGAAGTTATCTAAAGAGTTCTACAACTCCTCTATCCTCTTATGTTCTGTAACAGGCGATCAATACATGTGACTATATTTACTTAGATATTGTGCAATGTCTCCACGAAAGAAGATATCGACTTATTGACTGGCCTAAGTTTGAATACACGGATACAGGTCAGCCTAACTTGCCGGACACAGCGTTATTGATGGACAGGTGCTACACAGCTCTGAAGCCACAACTTGTAATATTGTGGAAAAGCTTCAACACAGGGTCCTTGGTAAGGCAGCATAAGAAACGCAGTAGAAAGAATATACCGGATATTTGGCAATGAACAGTTTGTACACACGAAATTGTCACATGCATAGCTGAAGTGGCCCAGTTGTCCAGGCCATGCCGGCGTTCGTGGAAATGAACTGGCTGATAAGCTGACCTTCGGGGCACCCCCTGAGGGAACACACTGCGGTTGAGCAAATGATACACGATCATGTCTATAGATGACGGCCTGTTGTAGGAGGAAACATAAATCGATGACCACATGTGGCTGGGACCGGAAGATTCGGGAATCCTCTGTGGTACAGGGAGGATGAACTGAGGTATAACGAACGAGCGAAAGAACAAATAAACTTTATTTTCAGAGGGTTAATATTTGGGAGCCGGCGCT
>JACEFZ010012993.1:190000-220000 GCA_014155875.1 Cepaea nemoralis
CACGTATGGGAATGTCCCGATGGTTGTGATGTCGGTTCTGACTCAACGCAACTCTACTCTCTCTCTCTCTCTCTCTCTCTCTCTCTCTCTCTCTCTCTCTCTCTCTCTCTCTCTCTCTCTCTCTCTCTCTCTCTCTCTATTGATAATTTAAAATCAGGTGACATACTTATTTAATATATTGCACTTATTTATGATTTTCTTTGTTAAAGTATATATAGAATGTTGTACACTTTGTTCTTCCACTGAATTTTCTAGTTTCAAATAGCTGTGACTGTGTGTTTTAATTTTTTCAGCTTAAGTATTTTTCTTGTGTCCACTTGCACATAGCAAGATGCAGCGAAATATACCAGGCAATAAATCGTTCAACATATTGATTGTGGTAGATGTTTTAGAATCAATAAACAAATACATTGTTTTGAATGTTACATAAGTGAAGTTGTATATCCTTTACGGGACGTCGAAGTCAATAGCAGAAGCGTTTTTGATATTTGCGATTTCTTGGGACAATATCATGTCATTGCTTTATGAACGACCGGGACTCATACCATTGTATGTAAACCAACGCAAGACTGTCTATTGCCAAATCGCCAGCAGCTGTGTTTTGAAGGCGGTATGTGTGATTATGAATTGCGTCCTAATCCGTTCGCTACAGCGCCGGTTAGATAGTTCATTGTTAAAAGAGTCCAAAAGTCTCTCCAGCGAAAAATGCATGGACGCATTTGAATAGCTAAGTAAGTATACGTTGTGCTGACAGGAAGTGGCGACCTTAGCTCTCAAAACATAGCATGCTATGAATCAATATATGGAATTTCTGCACGAAATGCCCACAGTATAAGAGAGTACTTTTCGGTGCTGAAACGGAAGAGAAAGAATGTAGCGGAACTTCTACAGACAACGAAGACAAACATAAATATTATCGAAAGTGCAGCCTCTCACATGTACATGTAAATAGAATAACAAAATAATTTTAAGCAATCTGTCTCGAAGCAGTTCCCTACTATTTATATGTAGGCGGACAGATTGGCTGGCTCGGCAAAACTTGGTGGAGTATTGATGCATGGCAAGGAAGACGTAGTTGTGGACTTGTGGGAGCACGTGTACACCTCGGAGGAGCAAATGGATCACCATAGTCTGGTAAGAATGAGGCAGCGAGGTGTGACGAGGGGTTCTGGCCGACGCTCGACGCTCAGAGGAAAGGCGAGACGGACATATAATCAGATTGCAGCTGGAACTGTTAGTGTTGGAACTCTTCGCTGGCTGCTGAGGATGGGGATGGAGCGCTTATGGGAATGCCCCGAATACTGTGATGTCGGTTCCTAAATCAATCAATCAATAATTTATATGTAATATGATAGCGCCACCACATAGTGTAGGCCTGAGAGCAAGGAGGAACGGGTGACCGATCTTTCCCTTATTTTCGCAGACAACGAGTCCAGGCGTCGAACCGGTGTCCGACAGTGTTCATGGCGTTACCAGCGCAATTCGTCATCAACTCCGCCAGCTCGCCCACTACTCGTCAATAAACGTAGACATTCTCTTAGAGAAAGGACACAATTTTAATTAAAGTTAATATATACCAGCCACCTGCGGTATTTCGGTATTGATCAGGCCCAAGTATTCTACTTCAAGTAGCATATCTAATACATTTCTGAAGATCAATAGTGTACAATGGTGGACTGGCAAGGACGTCAGCTTGTCCCATGGAAGTGGACTTTCTGGGTCTGAGATGAAGTGGACCCACTTAAACGTTATATATTATATTTAACATGTTGTAGTAGCTTTGTCTCTAGGCAGCCATTATTGTTAAACCCAGTCCACCACTGATTATACGTATGTGCGTAGTTATGTCTGTACATAGCACTATCCACTGCATCTGCGTCCGTCTCCAGTTGTCTTGCCATGCTCGCCACTGGAACCAGATGGACGCGGACGAGGGAGTGAGGGCGAAGGATTTGCGTAACTATTTCCTCACTATAATCCAATCTAAAGCGCAAGTCATTCGTTCTTCATCAAAAGATGCAATGAATAAATGGTTCTCGTCATTCATGATGGACGAACATCACATAGCACTATCTGTGTGTCATTTACTGTGTATATGGTCACGGCCGGTGTATTTGTACTCGTATGTGTACGCCCAACTATGTGTGTGTAGTTCTATTTGTTTCTAGTACTATCTGTATGTAGTTCTATAGTAAATTAGAGCTATATGTGAGCAGCTGTATCTGTACCTAGCCCTATCCATATGTAGTTCTGTTGTATGTGCGTATTGCTATATGTGTATTGTTCTATCTGTGCGTTGATTTATCTGTGTGCAATTTTCGGTGTGCCTAGCGCTATCTATAAATAGTAATATACGTATCCAGTACTGTATCTAGTGCTGTCTGTATCTAGTACTATTTGTATCTTGTACTATCTCTACCTAGTAATATCTGCTTCTAGTAATGTATGTATCCATACTATGCATACCTAGTGCTATCTGTATCAAGTGCTATCAGTATCTAGTACAATCTGCAACTAGTACGTTCCATTACATTGGCACCTTGCCGTCTTGACAGACGATAGTTTGTGCTTTAAAAAGGCAGCGAATATGTGACTGATAAGGTCAATTAGCGCTTTAAATGTCCGTTCACAGTGGGTGCATGTGAACATTTTGTTCCTAGCCCCAAGCACCCATTGAAGCAGGCAGGCTGTGGCGGATCAGCACCCAATTGGCCGGGGGCTGCCCAGCTTAAGGCGGGCGGTAGCTGATCAGTGACACCTGTAGGTGTCTCCCACCGTCAGAGGCAACGCGTGGCGCCCCATGTCTACACCAACTGACAGGGACTTATAACCCGTAACAGTTGCCTCTCGCTTTGATTCCGAGACCGGTTAAGACCAGTGATGGAGTTATTGCCTTTCGATAGCACAAAGCCTGGGCTAAAATATAGAAATCACGTGTCGCCCATGCAGCATGATCCCTCTCAATCAGCCCTTCTAGTTCACTCCAGAGGAAAGGTAACACCTCTACATCTGGAACAAGACAAGCTGCAGAAGCTGCCGGATCAGAAAAGCAATGCTCTAACTGTCCGCCTGTCGGAGCTTCGATCCTAGACCAGCCGCCAACCAAGGCTTAGGGCCTGGTCTGCCCTGCCATGACATGTGTCTTTAGGTTGCATTTCCTCGCACCAGGGTAAGGCTTGTACCCTCCCAATTGTGCTTTTCCGCCCGAAGCCGTTGGCACAATGCGGGGTGTCGGGTTTGGTAAGCGCCGCCCAAAGTTCGGCGCTAACTGAAAGCAGCAACTAGTACGATCTGTATATAATACTATCTGTACTTAGTCCCATTTGCTTGAGTTCCGTGGCGAAGTGGTCAAGCTGTCTGCCTCGCGTTCCGAATGTTGTGGCTACGATTCAGGGCAACTTCTTTCGGTTCACGAGTGCATCTTTTTCGGAGACTCCTGGGGGTCGTCGACTGAGCTACGTAGTTCATGCTTTGTACGACGCTTTTGGCAGCCCGCGCTGCGGAAAGAGACCGAGCTATGTGGGATAACACCAGGTGTGATGAATTCGATCCTCTCGACTTTTACGCGACATTTTTTATCTGTACCTAGTAATATCTGTACCTAGTAATATCTGTACCTAGTAATATCTGTACCTAGTAATATCTGTACCTAGTAATATCTGTACCTAGTAATATCTGTACCTAGTAAGAAATAAAAGATAAATGTGTGAAGGCAAATGAGAGTTGGTTAAACGAGCACTGCAAAGAAATTAAATTAAATTCCATTAAAGATACGATAAAAACGCACAGACAAATCAGTGATCTCACGGGAAGAAAATAAGAATAAATACAGGGTGTCTAAAGTCAAAACAGGAAAGATATTAATCGAGGAAGGTGCTATAATGAAGAGGTGGAATGAGTATATAAGAGAATTATATGATGGAGAAAGGGAAGAACTGACAGAAGAAAGTAACTTTGAAGGTCCACCTATTCTAAAAGAAAATGAAATCGCTGACGCTATAAAACATATGAAGAAAGGAACAAAACAAACAAACAAAAAAATAGCTGGACCACATGAAATCACAATAGAAGAATTAGAAGTATTGGGAGAATTTGGAATAGATATATTAACCAAAATGTTGAATGATATTTACAGCAATGAATATTTACCGAGTGATATGCTGAAATCTGTATTTATAGCTATACCAAAAAGACTAGGAGTAATTGAATGCGAAGATTTTCGTACAATTAACCTCATCAAACATGTCACTAAGCTTATACTCATAATTATAATCAGAAGAACAAGAAAGAAAATAAAAATGGAACGTAGTGAAGAACAGTATGGTTTTGTGGAAGGAAAGGTTACAAAGAATGAAATGTATATATTGCGAACACTAATAGAAACGTTAATAGAGCAACAGAAAGACATATATTTATGCTTCATAGATTATACTAAGGCATTTGATAAAGTAAAACATGATGAGCTGATTAAAATGTTGGAAGATATCAACATTGATGGGAATGATTTAAGAATAATAAAGAATATTTACTGGAACCAAGTAGCAGCAATTAAAATGGGAAATAAAGTGGGTAGTTACGAAGAGATAAAGCTAGGAGTACGACAAGGGTGTGTCTTATCACCAGATCTCTTCTCCCTCTATAGCGAAGTAATAATGAGAGAGATCAAAGAGATGCCAGGTTATAATATAAGCAATATACGCTATGCAGATGATACTGTATTGATAGCGGATAATGCAACAGATCTAAAACAATTGTTGGACCTTGTAGTAACAGAGAATGAAAAGAAAGGACTCACCTTAAATATCAAGAAAACAGTAACAATGGTGACATTAAAGAAAATGGTGACACCAAAATGTGACATAGAAATAGAAGGGAAAATTCTTAACCAAGAGGATAATTTTAAATACTTAGGGACACTTATAACATCAGATGGAAGATGTACAACAGAGATTAGGAGCAGAATAGGGCAAGCAAAAGCCTCACGTAAGAATGTGAAGAGTATCGTCAGCAATAAGTCGCTATTAATGAAAGAAAGAGAGTGCTGAAATGCAGTATAGAATCCGTTTTGCTGTATGGCAGCGAATCTTGGAATGTAAATGAACAAATTAGTAAGAAATTAGAAGCAACAGAGATGTGGTTCCTGAGACGAATGTTGCGAATTCCTTGGACTGCCAGAGTAACTAACGACTGTCTGAAACAGGCTAATGAAACTAGAACACTATATACAACAACAAGAAAGAGACAAACAACATTATTAGGTTATGTGATGAGAAGAGAGGCACTGAAGAACATTGTGACAACTGGAAAGATCAAGGGGAAGAGAGGAAAAAGCAAACCAAGAGAAATTATGCTGGATGGATTGATACAGTGGCATATAAGAATTTCATCAGCAAAATTAATCCAGAACACTGAAGACCGAGATCTGTGGAGAGCCATGAACGCCTACGCCAGCTGGAAGGGCACTTGATGATGATGAATATCTGTATCTAGCACAATCTGTACCTAGTACTATCTGCACCTAGTACTATCTATACCTAGCGTTATATGCTCATATTACTATTTGTTTCTAGTAATAATTCTTCCTAGTAATATTTGTTCCTAGTAATATATCTTCCGTATCTTCCTAGTTTCTGAGGACAATGCAAAGAATACCATGGACAGACAGAAAAACCAATGACCAAGTACTACAGGAGACAAATGAACATCGTAAACTGATTAGAGAAATTAGACGTAGACAGTCAAAATTTTTTGGACATATTATGAGAAGAAATGGATTGGAGAACTTAGTGACAACTGGCAAGATCGAAGGGAACAGACCAAGAGGAAGACCGAGAGGAAAATACCTGGATGGCTTGGCCACATGGCATGGACGAGACAGGAACACTGAGCTGTTCCACGACACTGGTGATCGAGTGAAATGGCGAGTCATGACCGCCCACGCTTTCCGGCATGGCACATGATTGATTGATTGATTGATCTTCCTAGTAATATCTGGTCCTAGTAATATTTGTTCCTAATAATACCTTCATCAAGTACTGTCTGTATTTTGTACTATCCGAATCTAGTACTATCTGCATCTACTTCTATCTGCACAATGTGCTATCTGGGTATTATTCTATATGTGCCAAGTTCAAGTTGTGTGTTGTCCTGCCAATGTCTACATCTTTATTTACGAATTTCTATCCAAACGTGATCATATGGTTCCATTGTTCCATTCGTGCCGAGAGCTTTATGAGAACTTGTTAAACCATCTGCCCAAAAAGTATAAACTGTACAATAATATTCGTCTTAATCTGAAGACGTTAAAGTAATGTCTTTCTGTGACTTGGTAATCCGTCATAAATAATAACAGTAATTTAAATAATGAAAGCACACACAATAGGTTGAACACTGTATTGCCTTGCATATTTCACGGCTTCTCATACATAATGCCAAAGTCACTCAACATGAGCCAAAGCAAAACAATCAATCCTTCAAGCTGTAATATACAAACCACGCATTAATTCCCACATTTACTAAACCGATCTGCCACTAGATGCATAGAAATATGCCAGGCAATAAACTATGCAGCCTATTGTTTGTGTGTTCATTATTCAAATTTACTACTTAGAAAACATTGTTTTGAATTACAGTAACAATAAGTACAACATCCAAGAACACTATTAGACTCTCGGGTGTATAGACAACTGAAAGTACACATAGGAAGTAATTTATGGGTGTTTGGTGATGTGCTGTTCTCGCCCACGTGTTATTGGGGGTCCATGTGGGAAGCACAGAATAGAACAGTGTTAACGACCATGCATGCCGTAAGAGGCCACTATGGAGGTTGGGGTAAGACTGTCTACCTCCTCTCGTAGATACATTCAGCTGCCAAATACAACCGATTATGAACAATTCTGCAAAGTGTTTTACGTGTGCTTCTTGGGTGATTATGATCAATCAGGAGATGAGACTGCGCGAGATTCGGCAGCGGATCGCGTCAAGTTGCTTTCTTACGGAAAAGTATGTGAGCCAGTCGTTCAGAAAGCAATGTCAAACTACTGAATGTAAAACTAGCCAAGACATCATCAGCAGCTGAAAAATGCTGGCGTTGACTGCAATGTTCTGTAAATAGGATATGCACACAAAAAAAGGAGATGTGAGGTGAAAAACAAAAACACGAAGAGAAAGTAGGAGAAGAAGAACAAGAAGAAAAAAGTGAAGCGGAAGAATATGAAGACGAAGACAGAGCACAGAGCAGAAGAAGTCCGAGGAGAAGAGAAATAAGAAGAAGATAAACATCTCGATGTGTTAAAGTCTACATCTTGTGTTTAGATCTCTAGGATGTTTCTGTATTTTAATGTTGAATTGTGGCACTCGAAATATAAACGCTACATTGTCTATGTATGTGGAATCTGGTCAATTCAATTACGTACCCTGTTGAAGTAAATGACATTGCAGTTTCATGTGTGTAATAGTCGCCAGGTATAGCTAGTTGCATATCATTTACAGGACATCACAGTCAACACCAGTATTTTTGATTTTGCTGTTGTGATGTCTTGGAAAGTTTACGTTCAGTAGCTTGCCATAAATTTCTGAACGACCTGCACCCATACCATTTCGTAAAAAAAACAACGCATGTCGGTCTGCTACCAAATCTTCCGCAGCTGTGTTTCGAACGAGGGTGTGCAGGATTAAGAACTGTGTCCGTATCACCTTCGCCATGATGAAGGCCGTCAGATATAGCTGTAAGGAAACCCTCAGAAAACACACAAGCAATGCCTTCAAGCTCAAGTCATGCCACATTTGTTCACACTGTTTTCAAGTCACAATTGTGTGCTATTTATATTTTCATATTCTAATGCCTGGCGAAGTTTCTAATGATACCATAGAAATATTGTTCGTAATAACAGCCCGTCATTCTGAGATAAATAGCCCATTTTTTAAGTTTTAATTTTCTCCTCATTGTTTTCATTTTTTGCATCTGTTCATTGTTCTCAATTCGTTCGTATGTTTTAATGTAGTCACAGTTCTATCTTCTCCGTGTTTATATGTTTTGTTTTGTGAATATATTTGCTTGCTGATGAAGACTAGTCGCCGCAACGTCTTGTGTTTTCCATGATTGTGTTCTGTAAAACTGCATTACTTTGTGTTATTTTATACTGTTTACATTTCCGCAGCTTTACGCAGTTTCACTACTAAATTTATTTATACATAATAACATAATGTTTTATCCCACACTGAGTTGAGTTGAGTTGAGTTGAGTTGAGTTGAGTTGAGTTGAGTTGAGTTGAGTTGAGTTGAGTCAAGAACAAACATCAGTGCACTAGGGGCATTCCCATAAGCGCTCAGTCATCATCTTCAACAGCCAGTGGACAGTTCCAGTACTAATGGTTTCCGTTGCAATCTAATATATATGCCCGTCTGGCTTTACCTCTAAGTGCAAACTGTATACCAGATCATCTGACCACCCCCTGCTGCCGCATTCTATCTAGATCATGATAGTCTATCTGTTGTTCTGCATTATTCACGCGCTCCCAGAGGACCTTCACCACGTCTGCCTTATCATGCATCAAACCACCCCTTAATAATACATCACCAGCGAATCTGTACGCCTGTTTATTTCTATAAACACCAGAGTGCACTGGAAAAAAAGATTCAGCAAATGCTCACAACCCACGACCTCTGAATTAATGCATACCATTCAGCACGAAACATGCCAGTCTTCACCTTTGTCAGAAATATTTGTGAATTAGTCACATTCACAACATGCGTATACAGTTTGTTCTCCAACCAGTGTAAAGCTGCAGTAACCCCCTCCACCTCAATTCTCAGACTTGAGGCTGTGGTGTCATATGCCAGCCTCTCCTTTACAACCCATTGGCCGTTGGCTTTTGCAATGAATCCCCTGGCACCTTTTTAGCCTTAATTCCTGACTGATTGAATGGCATGTTTATCATATATTTGCTCTGTTGGCGACTCACTGGTTGAATGCCATGTTTACTATATATTTGCACTGATGGCGACTCACTGATTGAATGCCATGTTTACTATATATTTGCATTGTTGGCGACTCACTGATTGAATGGCATGTTTACTATATATTTGCACTGTTGGCGACTCACTGATTGAAAGACATGTTTACCAAATATTTGCACTGTTGACGACTCACTGATTGAATGGCATGTTTACTATATATATGCACTGTTGGTGACTCGCTGATTGAATGGCATGTTTACTATATATTTGCATTGGTGGCGACTCACTGATTGAATGGCATACTTACTATATATTTGCACTGTTGGCGACTCACTGATTGAATGGCATGTTTACTATATATATGCACTGTTGGTGACTCACTGATTGAATGACATGTTTACCAAATATTTGCACTGTTGACGACTCACTGATTGAATGGCATGTTTACTATATATATGCACTGTTGGTGACTCACTGATTGAATGACATGTTTACCAAATATTTGCACTGTTGACGACTCACTGATTGAATGGCATGTTTACTATATATATGCACTGTTGGTGACTCACTGATTGAATGGCATGTTTACTATATATTTGCATTGGTGGCGACTCACTGATTGAATGACATGTTTACCAAATATTTGCACTGTTGACGACTCACTGATTGAATGGCATGTTTACTATATATATGCACTGTTGGCGACTCACTGATTGAATGACATGTTTACTATATATTCGCAATGTCGGCGACTCACTGATTGAATGACATGTTTACTATGTATTTGAACTGTTGGTGACTCACTAATTGAGTGGCATGTTACTATATAATTAAACTGTTGCGATTCACTAGTTGAATGATATGTTTACTATATTTTTGCACTGTTGGTGACGTCATCGATTGAATGACATGTTTACCACATATTTGCACTGTTGGCGACTCACTGATTGAAAGACATGTTTACCAAATATTTGCACTGTTGGCGACTCACTGATTGAATGGCATGTTTACTATATATTTGCACTGTTGTCGACTCACTGATTGAATGACATGTTTACTATATATTTGCACTGTTGTCGACTCACTGATTGAATGGCATGTTTACTATATATTTGCACTGTTGTCGACTCACTGATTGAATGACATGTTTACTATATATTTGCACTGTTGTCGACTCACTGATTGAATGACATGTTTACTATATATATGCACTGTTGGCGACTCACTGATTGAATGACATGTTTACTATATATTTGCACTGTTGGCGACTCACTGATTGAATGGCATGTTTACTATATATATGCACTGTTGGCGACTCACTGATTGAATGACATGTTTACTATATATTCGCAATGTCGGCGACTCACTGATTGAATGACATGTTTACTATGTATTTGAACTGTTGGTGACTCACTAATTGAGTGGCATGTTTACTATATAATTAAACTGTTGGCGATTCACTAGTTGAATGATATGTTTACTATATTTTTGCACTGTTGGTGACTCATCGATTGAATGACATGTTTACCACATATTTGCACTGTTGGCGACTCACTGATTGAAAGACATGTTTACCAAATATTTGCACTGTTGGCGACTCACTGATTGAATGGCATGTTTACTATATATTTGCACTGTTGTCGACTCACTGATTGAATGACATGTTTACTATATATTTGCACTGTTGTCGACTCACTGATTGAATGGCATGTTTACTATATATTTGCACTGTTGGCGACTCACTGATTGAAAGACATGTTTACCAAATATTTGCACTGTTGACGACTCACTGATTGAATGGCATGTTTACTATATATTTGCACTGTTGTCGACTCACTGATTGAATGACATGTTTACTATATATTTGCACTGTTGTCGACTCACTGATTGAATGGCATGTTTACTATATATTTGCACTGTTGTCGACTCACTGATTGAATGGCATGTTTACTATATATTTGCACTGTTGTCGACTCACTGATTGAATGACATGTTTACTATATATTTGCACTGTTGTCGACTCACTGATTGAATGGCATGTTTACTATATATTTGCACTGTTGGCGACTCACTGATTGAAAGACATATTTACCAAATATTTGCACTGTTGGCGACTCACTGATTGAATGGCATGTTTACTATATATTTGCACTGTTGGCGACTCACTGATTGAATGGCATGTTTACTATATATTTGCACTGTTGTCGACTCACTGATTGAATGGCATGTTTACTATATATTTGCACTGTTGGCGACTCACTGATTGAAAGACATATTTACCAAATATTTGCACTGTTGGCGACTCACTGATTGAAAGACATGTTTACTATATAGTTAATCTGTTGGCGACTCACTGATTGAATTGCATGTTTACTATATATTTAAACTGTTGGCAACTGACAGATTGAATGACATATTTACTATATATTTGCACTGTTGGCGACTCACTGATTGAATGACATGTTTACTATATAGTTAATCTGTTGGCGACTCACTGATTGAATGGCATTGTTACTATATATTTGTACTGTGGCGATCACTGGCTATCACCTTGCCTGCCTGCCCGGAGGTCATAAGTTTGAATCCGGGAAAGGATTTTAAAAATGGGCTTGGACCCCAGTCTAAATTCTGCATATAATTGCATAGAAAGGTATTCTTAGATCCCGAACACACAATAAAAACTAAATACATGTACATTTCTGACAAGGGCATCTGTACAAGTAAACAACATAATTACCGTAGGGGGAAACAGAAGAAAATAATATAATACTATAACAAAAACTACAAGTATCAATAAAAAGAAGAATTGATAAAACGCAAAACATATCTCTGACGTTTCAGTACCCAATACCTGTGTCAAGAACAATACAAACATAAATATAAGTAAATTAATGTTAAATAAAAACACTCAATAAATGTAAATTTTCTTTTTGGTTCGCATATCCTTTACAGGACATCGCTGTCAACATCAGCATCTTTCAGCTGATTGTTGATTTCTTGGCAAGATTACGCTCAGTAGTTTGCCATTAACTGTACATTACAACAAACATAAATATTTATAAAAAGAAACGTGAAGTGTGTGTGCTTAACTTCGTGGATGTCAATAATGGTTACCATAAATATCTTGGGAAGCAATGGCGGCCGCCGTGACATTGACCATGTCACATTTGGGGTGTCGACTGGCCTCAAGCCGTGTAGAAGGGACCTTTACAGACGGTGCTTCTTATACTGACTTTACACATTTTGCCGACTGTAGGTATATTACTGACTTTACATGTTTTACTGACTTTAGATATGTTACTGACTTTACATATATTACTGACTTTACATGTTTTACTGACTTTAGATATGTTACTGACTTTACATATATTACTGACTTTACATGTTTTACCGACTGTAGATATGTTACTGACTTTACATATATTACTGACTTTACATATATTACTGACTTTACATGTTTTACTGACTTTAGATATGTTACTGACTTTACATATGTAACAGACTTTACACATTTTAACCACTTAAGATATGTCACTGACTTTCCATATTTTACTGACTTTAAATAGTTTACTTATTTTACATATTTTAATGACTTTACATATTTTACTGACTTTCTGTATTTTACTGAAGGGATTACGGACGTGGTTCGTGATCCCAAACACCCGCGTTCGTAACACAGCTGCGGGCGATTTGGCAGCAGACCCGGTTGCGCTGGTTTTTTACGAAATGGTATGGGTGCCGGCCGTTCAGAAAGCAATGACAAACTACTGAACGTAAACTTGCCAAGACATCAACAACAGCAAAATATGCTGGTGTTGACTGCAAACGTCATGTAAAGGATATGCAAGTAACTTTTTTATGTATGTTACTGACCTTACACATTTACTGGCTTTATATATTTAAGTGACTTTACATATGTTACTGACTTTACATATTTAATTGACTTTACATATTTTACTAACGTTACTGCATGCACTGTCCATCGTAAATCACTCAATACATCTTTAACAACATATTGTATGTGTACACATATTATGATATTAAAAACATTATTTGTTTGAGACATAGCATTTATTGTTGTGTACAATGTTTAACCCGAAGTAGTTCAAGCATCGGCCCAAAGTAACTAAACGCCACTCAAAGTGGATTTACTAAATGAGACGATAAATACAGATTAAGTAAACTATATGATCGCAAACAAGTTAAGCATTTATAATAGTCACTTTTGAGAACCTCTGTTTTGATATGCAGTGAGATGTTTAGATGCAGTACGATCAGAAGCAATGCAGATACAATTATTATTATCCATCAGCAGGTCACCTAGTCTTTGTGACGATGTCTGCATGGGGATAGACAGAGGACTCTGAGATGGAGAAAGAGACAGAGAAAGAAAGAAAGAAAACGAGAGAGAGAGAGAGAGAGAGAGAGAGAGAGAGAGAGAGAGAGAGAGAGAGAGAGAGAGAGAGAGAGAGAGAGAGAGAGAGAGAGAGACTAAATGAGGTGAACTTAGATGAGGAACTCTCAGTTATATTACAATACATAAATGCTTTTGTGAATAAATTCGTTCTGAGATGTCACTTCTCGCAACGTGTTTTGGCATGTAGTGAAATGTTCAGATACTAGGCTATCTGAAGCAATGAACTTGATATTATTATTACCAATCATTACCCAAAATATACTCTTTCTAAGAAGAAACTGTAGCAACGCAGTATTTGAGAGCGTCCACTAAAAGTTAATTCTAAAAATACCAACTTAACATTTCGTATAGTTTACAGTATGTCAAATGTAGCGTTTGTAACTACCTGCTTGAGAAACTAACATTCAGAATAATTACCTACTCACCCTGTGATGTCGTAGTGATAAGAAATACCTTCAGTGGCCACGGGCTATGTTGTATCATAGAGTGAGTAAATGATTTCCACCGAGGACATAAACACGTGAGTGAGTGGGTTGCGCGTGCGCGTGTCGGGGTCTTGTCAGGTCTGGATGACTGCCCGTCTTCCTACAAGCCAGAAAAGCGATGTGCCTTGCTTCTGCTGTGGCTCAAGATATCGATCTTCTTAACGAAGAACCGCCATCGTTGTGAAGGGAATTTATGTGGATCTAGAGTATTAGGTTTGTTGCAGACTCTGGGGCTTGAACCGCGAGATGTATGGGTCGTTGATGTCCTCAAGCCAGAGACAGACAGGTTGAAGCTAAAGATAGGAGACAAGCGACGTTGAGATAATACCGTGTACGCCGGCGAAAGCAGACAGAACAGGCGTTTATCTTCAGATCAGCCACTTGACCGATGAGGAATGGACGGTGATGTTTTTATTAATTGTTGGTATCACCATTCTTCTCAGCATTATTAATATTATTATTATCATCATTATTATTGCCGGCTGCCTGGCCGAGGGGTTAGCAGCTTTTCTCCGTTAATCCCGAATACTCTCGTAGTCAACGTGAGCGGACGAGAATTAGAAGTGGCTCGAGTCATGCTAGTGACTTGTGAGAGTATGGAGCCTGCCGCTCAGAAAGTCGTGGCGTGCTGATGAGCGTATCTAGCCTAGGAATCAACATACAGCTGAAAGATGCTGGTGTTGACCTCAATATCCTGAAACAGGATGAGCGGGGAAAAAATCATTATTATTATTATTATTATTATTATTATTATTATTATTATTATTATTATTATTATTATTATTATTAAGTAAAACTAAGCGGATGTATAACACATGAGGCAATGCTACATTTATATCATTATCATCATGTGCCATGCCGATAAGCGTGGGTGGTCATGTTTCGCTATCTCACACGATCACCAAATTCGTGGATCAGCTCAGTGTTCTTACTTTGACCATGCCACGTGGCAAAGCCAGCCAGGAAATTACTTCTCTGCCTTGTCCTTGTTCTTTTACACTCAATCTTGCCAGTTGTTACCAAGTTCTGAGGTTTATTTCTCCTCATAACGTGCCCAACAAATTTACTGTCTACGACTAATTTCTCTAATCAGATTACGGTTTGCATCTGATTCTTGTTTTACTTGCTCATTGGTTTTATTGTCCGTCCATGATGTTCTTTTCATTTTCCACAGAAACCACATTTCCATTGTCTTAAGATGTTTTTGAGCTTATCTGCTCCTTATCCATTTTTCACATCCACACAAAAGTACCCGTTCTATGTAGCACTTCAAAACTCTTGTTCTCGTTGCAGTTGACATCGTTTTAATGGTCAGTATGTTTTCCATCTTGCTAAAAGCTCTTTTCCATATGTGTCGACCTTATCCTTCGGCCACTTCCTGCCTCACCATTCTCTCCAGGTCATGATGATTTATTTTTTCTTCTATCAAATTTATAAGATCTCCAAGGGCTCTGATAACGCCTGCTTCACTGCGCAACAGCACCTCACCCAGCAATGCAAAGCTTGCCAGTAGGTTCCCCCTGCTCTCTCCCCACCACATCAGAATACCTTGGAGAAAAAATCCAATGGATCCAACCATATCTTTAATTCTGTTACACTGAAGCATTCCTGTCCTTCACCCGTCTCAGCATGATCTGTGAGTCCTTTGGATATGATTCACAATGAACCAATGAATTAACAAATGGACAATAAACTAACTATACTAGGCCTATCACAAGTACATCTGTAAGAAAAATCAAATTGATGGTATTATGTCTGTCAGGGTGTTGGGAATGTACGTACAGGACATAGAGAGGACAAGGGACAGAACAGAGTCAGAACGACATAGATAAGGACATACAGGACACATGTAAGGACATCGACCTATAGTCGATAGAATAGAGACAGGACATAAGTCAGGACACAGAGTGGTCATAAGACAGGACATCTACAGGACAGTAGATACAGTGGAGACAGGACTTAGGTGGGGACACGAACGTGCCGTAAACAGGACACGGGCAGGACAAGACCGAGTGACAGGAGGGGACATAAGTTCACGGGACACTACCCTAGTCTTTAGTCGTTTAGTCGTTGGATCAACACCACGGCACACGGGTTTAACCCATAAGTGCTCCGTTTCCTCCTAACTCAAACCTAAGTCTGGAGAAACTCAGCTCAATGCACGAACTCCGTTCCATCGGCGAGGATCCTGAAATGCTTTGGGTAGATTTTTAACTCGAAATTTTGCCCGGGCAGGGCCGTTAGGCTACTCTTTTTCGATTTCCAACTGCCAAGGGATTTTTTACGTGCGCAACAATACACACGGGCGTCCGATCTCACTACCCAGAGACCAGGGGAATTATATTACTGGAAGTCCAGGTGGATTTTTTAAATAAATCCCGGTCCTCACCGGGGCCTGAATCCGGGACCTCCAGCCTGAACGGACTAAACGTTATTACACTGAATAAGCCTAACCTAACACGGACGGACTGCAGTACGACGTGACGGCTAAGACAGCACGGAGGTCACGAACGGCACGAGGTCCAGTACCACGAGTCCAGCCGACCAGGCGGAAAACGCCAGACGGGACGTAGACAGTTTCAGAGGAGGACGTTGTGTTTCTGAGCGAGTGAATAGCTTTTGCGGGAGTGCTAGTGTTAAGATAGCGAGTGTAGGGCTTGTGTAATTGACTGTGTGCTATATTCGTATGTAAAGCGACATTTGTATATATATGTAATGAAGTCATCGCCTGTGTACACATTGTAACTGTCATCAGGTTCGCCTGAATAAATTGTGAGAAGAAACATATGCACTACTGATGTTTCTTGAGTGCGTATGAAGGAGTTAGAATGCCTGTGTGCATGTGAGACGCTGACAGTGTCCGACTTGTTTTGTATTAAGCCTATACGAGGAGCTTCAAACAAAAATCTTAAAAGTGTAATAGAGATTACAATAACCATGCCATTGCCTTGTAACCTGTCAATATGATTGTTGGGATGTCAAGAGATTTGAACACGTGACATCACGTTGCAGACGAACACGGAGATGTCAGTAAAGACAGTTTAAAGACTGTTCACGACCGGATCAAGCACACTGAGTAGTGACTCCAAAGTGTTTGCACACGCGACCAAGAGAACCTTTTTCTACAGGAACCCATGAACTTTATCGGCGCCGTAAGACTTGCACTGAACGCAATGGTGACTATATCGACAAATGATACATTTGTTCTTTACTTTTTCAGAATATATTCACCACCCACACCTTCAATAAAAAAAGTAATAATAATAACATTTAAGATTTTCATTTGAAACCTCTTCGTATAAATGTCTTTTGTTGTTTCAGGCGCCGTGCTTCAATGTTGAATCTCTGAAAACATTTACATTGCATGGTCAAGTACGGTACCAGTCCATATACTCATCTCATCTCATCTCATCATGTTCCTCTTGTACCTTGCGGTGTCTAGGTGAGTATAAACAGCGGGAGAGTGCCCGCTTATGGGCAATTCTTAAAAATATAAACAAAAGAGGATTTAAGCTTCCCGTTTTATTCTGGGGTAATCTAGGTGTGCCGATCTCCATGGCTAGGGCTTACGGACGCGATGTGTAAGCCGGCATACACGCGTTCGAAACAGCTGGGACCGATTTAGCAGCAGACCGCGTTGCACTGGGTGCTAGCGAATTAGTATGGGAGCCTGTCGTTCAGAAAGCAATGGCAAACTACTGAACGTAAACTCGCCAAGACATCAAGAATAGCAGTAAAATGCTGGTGCTGACAGCGATGTCCTGTAAAAAGGACATGCAAAATCAAAAATAAAGGCATGTGGATAACATCAGACGGGAGATGCATTAAAGAGATAAATAACAGAATAGGACAAGAAAAAACTGCATTCTATTAAATTAATAATATTTTATTCACTAATTCCTTGTCATAAGAGGTCAGAAAAAAGAGTTCTTGCTTGTTAGATAGAACCAGTTCTAATATATGGCTGCGAATCATGGACAATCGATAAAGAAATGAATCAATCTCTGAAGGCGTTGGAGATGTGATTTTATAGAAGAATGCATGATGACAATTCCGTGAACAGCGACCATGAACAATATGGACATTTTGAGGGAGGCTAAGTCGCAAAGACTGATATTCCTTATTATGCTAATGATGGTGATGCTACTACCAGCACTGAGTCACTCATCCGTACCACTATATTGGTAAAGACTGTGTACTAATCCCTAAGCCTTCTTGGATCTGAACTTATTACAGACTATACATATCATGGATATCCCAGGTAGCACAGTGGCCAGCACGGTTGCCTGTCGTCCCTAATGTCATGAGTTCGAATTCCATTCCACGCAAGCAGATTTTGTTTGAGTGGACGGTGATGCCAGATCTAACTATACTAAAACTAGTACAAGAACATTTCCTGCAAAGAACAGGCGCTCGTCGTAGTTTTGACAACATCGCACTGCCAGTACTGACAGGTCTAACATATGGAGCTAGCACCATGTACCCAACTTGTTCTCATAACGTGAAACGGGTTTGTTACCTGTAATCTACCCATAAAATAATACAAGGTTAAAGACATCAGAAAGAAGCTGTAAGTATGTTTGTGTACACTGTAAGGCAAGGGAACGGTTGCAGGATTGTGACACTTTCCGGTGTGCCGTGATAAGAGCAATGTACTGTAACCAAACTTCTATATTAAGATGATTATCATGACGATGAGGAGCAGGAGGTGGGTGGGGGGGGGGGGGGGGTTTCGGAAGAGGAGACGACAAGTGGAATATATTATACCATTTGGAAAATGTAGCAGAAAATGATAACGAGGCAGACCGCGGGAGAATATTCGTGCCATTCGTCATAAAATGGAAATATACCCGAACATGAATGAATGCTTTGTGTGGAAGCCGGCGCCAGGTGGCACTGTACTGTAAGGTGAAGATCTGCGAGTATCAATTTGTAATGTGTTATTTTGGCGTTATATCGATGCAGGCTTGGTTTATTGTACATGCTGCTGGGGGTCACCGTGGCGATGTAGTCAACCTGTCTGTGTCAGGAAGTTGTGGGGTCGTGTTATAACTGTTTTTCAGACACCGAGTGGAATATTTCAGGAGACAACTGGGGAGGGAAAATAAAAAAAGGGGGAGGGGGGGTGTTGTTTCTCCTTAGTGCTATGCTCTCAGTGGTCCGGGTGGGGGTGGTAGCTTGCTGCTATGCAGAGAGAGACGGACCCAGAAAGGGTAAAACCGGATGCAATGAATCAATCCTCTTGCTTATAATATCGCGTGTAACCTGCAACATTTACTGTCGGCGCTTCTGTACTTTCACTTATGTACCAGGTCACTTAGGCGTGAAAAGGTCACGAAGTGGGCCCATCAGTTGGCGAACATGGCGATGATCGAGCTGGTAAGAGTAATAGACGGGCCAGGTACGATCAGCGCCATAAGAGATGCTGGACTAACAGATGACTTTAGGGAAACATGGGAATCTGCCGCCTTGTCCAGGGTAAAGTTGTAGTGAACTAGTATACTCCAGATATGAATATTTTGTTAAGAATACAATATTTTATTCAGGAACACTATCAGCAGTTATACGCTGGCGGAGATGTTTAGGAGGAGAGTGGGCCACTTATGGGCCAGTCCGGAGTGCTATGGTGCTGTTCATCATCACGAATGTTTGCAATGCTCGCGTATTCCCATGTCAGTGTATTCATCACATAATTACCATGCCTGACATTCTCAGACATGACATAGATGATTACCACAATTATCTATTGTTACGCAGCAGCATTAATGACAACTGTTTCGTCGTCCTGTCATTATTGGCATTTTTACCGCGGCCTTCTTCTTTGTGTCTTCGAGTCTTTCAGATGACTGACGTTGATACATGTCAATTTTGTCCAAGCTCCGTTCACAAAAATGGGCGATAATTGTGCATTTTAACAGTGCACTTTGTGCTGGAGCACAGAGAGGGTGTGTGCGAGTATATATGCGAGTTTATATGTGTATGTATGTGTATTTGTGTGTGTGTGTGTATATATATATATATATATATATATATATACAAGTTAGTGTGTGTGTGTGTATGTGTGTGTGAGTGTGTGTGTGTGAGAGCGTGTGTATGTGTGTTTATGTACGTAAGTGATTATGTGTGTATATGTGTGTACACACACACATATACACACATAAGCTGAAAAGCATCTGATGGCTTGTTATATGTGTGTGTGTTTGTGTGTGTGTGTTTGTGTGTGTGTGTGTGTGTGTGTGTGTGTATGTTTGTGTTTCTGTATGCAGCGCATTATTTGTATCTACTGTCGTATAGTTTATCGTTAAGCTTGTTCACGGCGGGTTGAATTTTGCAGCTAGCTTTCTATGGGGTGGGGGTGTCCTGTCACGAACCCTTACCTCCCGAGTTGATTTTCACTACCTCTATAACAGGTTAGTTTTTCAATTCTTTGCTTCCTTTAACGGCCCCAGCAACATACAGCCGTCCTTAATCGCCTAGCTTATGTCCTCAAGTCACCATTTTATTCCATCTGTCCAGTTGTAGGGATTGAACCCCTTACCTGCGCATGAGCACACCGGATGTTTAATAACCCTCGATTTTATCCACTCGGCCATGCTGACCTCATCCTGGTTTAATCTAGGCATGTGGATAATATCAGGTGGGGGATACATTACAGAGATAAATAACAAAATAGGACAAGAAAACAACTACATTCTATGAAAGAAAGGACATTTTATGCAATAAATATTTGTCATAGGAGGTTAGGAAAATCAATGCTTGCATATTAGATAGAACCAGTTGTAACATATGGTTGCGAATCATGGACAATTTATAAAGAATTTAAACCATCTCTGAAGGCGTTGGAGATGTGATTTTATAGAAGAATGCATGATGACAATTCCGTGAACAGCCACTATGAACAATCTGGACATTTTGAGGGAGGCTAAGTGGCAAAGACTGATATTCCTGATTATGCTAATGATGGTAATGTTACTACCAGCACGGGTCACTCATTCTACCACTATATTGGTAAAGACTGTGTACTAATCCCTAAGCCTTCTTGGATCTGAACTTATTACAGACTATACATATCATGGATATCACAGGTAGCGTAGTGGCTAGCATGGTTGCCTGTCGTCCCTAATGTCATGAGTTTGAATTCCCTTCCAGACAAGAAGTTTTTGTTTGAGTGGACTGTGATGCCAGGTCTACCTATATTAAAACTAGTACAAGAAAATTTCCTTTAAAGAACAGGCGGTCATCGTAATTTTGACAACATCACACTGCCGGGTTCGATCTCTCTAAAATATGGAGCTAGCACCATGTACCCAATTCGTTCTCATAACGTGAAACGGGATTGTTGACTGTTATCGACTCATATAACAAAACTAGGTCAAAGAGATAAGAAAGAAGCAGTAAATATTTTGTGTACACTATACGGCCAGGGAACTGTTCCAGGATTGTGACTCTTCCCGGTGTGTCGTGATAAGAGCAATGTACTGTAAACAAACTTCTATATTACGATGATTATCATACCGCTGAAGAGCAGTAGCGAAGATGAGCGGGGGAGGAGAAGACAACTGGAATATATTATACCATCTGGAAAATATTACGGAAAATGAGACCAGGCGGACCGCGGGAGAATATTCTTGGCAGTCGTCATAAAATAGATATATACCCGAACATGAATCAATTCTTTGTGTTGTTGCCGGCGCCAGGGGGCGCTGTTGTGTATGGTGAAGATTGCGAGCATCAGTTTTGTAATGTGTTATTTTGGCGTTTATCGACGCAGGCTTGGTTTATTGCTTAGTATATGCTGCTAGGGGTCGCCGTGGCAAAGTGGTCAGTCTGTCTGCGTCTGAAAAGTGTTAGTTCGATTTAGAACTGCGTCATTCAGATAGAGAGTGTAATATTTGAGGAGACAACTGGGGATATTAGAGGTGCGGGTGTTGTTCGTGCTCTTTACTACGTTTTCGGCGGGCAGCTTGCCGCGATGCAGAGAGAGACTGACCCAGAAATGGTAAAACCGGATGTGATGAAATGATCCTCTTCCATATAATAGTGCGTGTATCTTGCAACCTAAAATGTCGGCGCTTCTGTACTTTCATCTATGTACCAGGGCACTCAAGCGATAAAGGCCACGAGTGAGTTGATCATTTGGCGATCATGGCGATGATCGAGCTGGGAAGGGTAATAGCTGGGCCAGGCAGCATCAATGCCATAAGAGATGCGAGACAGATGACTTTAAGGAAATGGGAATCTGCTGCCTTGTCCAGGGTAAAGAAGATGCTAGTGAACTAGTATAGCCCCATATATGAACATTTTGTTTAGAGCGCAACATTTCATTCAGTAACACTATCAGCCGATATACGCTGGCGAAGATGTTTAGGAGGAGAGTGGGCCACTTATGGGCCAGTCCGGAGTGCGATTGTGCTGTTCATCATCGCGCATGTTTGTAAATCTCGCGTATTTCCATGTCAGTGTATTCATCAAGTACACATATAATTACCATGCCTGACATCCTCAGACATGACATTGATGATTACCACAATTATCTATTGTTACGCTGCAGCATTAATGACAACTGTTTCGTCGTCCTGTCATTACTGGCATTATTACCGCGGCCTTCTTCTTTGTGTCTTCGAGTCTTTCAGATGGCAAATGTTGATACATGTCAATTTTGTCCAAGCTCCGATCACAAAAAATGGACGATAATTGTGCATTTTAACAGTGCTCTATGTGTTTTAGCACAGAGAGTATGGGTGCGAGTATATATGCAAGTTTATATGTGTATGTATGTTTATTTGTGTGTGTGTTTGTGTGTGTGTGTATATATATATATATATATATATATATATATATATATATATACGTGTGTGTGTGTGTGTTTGTATGTGTGTGTGAGTGTGTGTGTATAAGTTTATGTACGTATGTGTTTATGTGTGTATGTGTGTATTTGTGTATATGTGTGGGATGTGGATTTTAATTCCTGAGAATGATTCGTTAAAATGTCTAGGGGGTTTTATTGAGTCTCTGTCACTGGTAAGAAGGCAGGGTGATCCGGGATATTTACCACAAATCCCAGGAGGAAAGAGTTCCATCCTTGAAACAATGGCATCTGTGTGTAGGTTTCCCTTCCACTTCATCACCCTTTAAATTACTATAGAAGGATATTGATTGCTCACAACATATAAAACAACCACTTGTTGGACACCACATTTACTTGATGTACACAACACTTTTGGACAAACAGTTCAGGTATTAACTCAAGATCTGCAGTTACATATATATAGGTGTAATAAACACTATGCATTTTCAGACAGGCATGGGAATGATATGCAGTATTACAAACATAGTACCCAGTGACCCCAGAAAAAAAACCAGGTTATTACAACAACACAACAACCACAAATTGGGTCTACTTCATTTTCCCTCATAATTAAGGCAAATAAAGATATTAAATAGAACCCAACATAACATGTTTCTGACACCTTTTACCATTCTCTCATTGTTAAAAATAATGAGTTGGTGTCAAAATACTATACATCTATATACCATTGGAAAAAAACTACTGACCTGTTACCTTCAGAAAAAAAACCCAACATATAAACAGCATTTTGTACTATTAATTAAACTAATTAATAGAGTCAATTTGCTCCTGGTGTGCGGTTAAGGGTTCACCTTTGCTGTCGATTAGATCCTTTTCCCATTATCTGGGTACCGAATTATGCACTCAGTTTATGTTCTTACTATTTAGTCACTGGTAATTGGCTGGTGCAAATCATACGTTATAATCCAAACTAGAAATTACACACAATCACAATCCCTCTGCGGGCTAGAATATTCGAGTACTCTGTTGCAGTAGGCTCGGTGTCTTTTTTTTGAAATTTGGGGCCTCAGGTTGGTCTAACTTTCCGGAATTTACCACTTAAGCTCTGCAGAAGGTACTTTACCATTCTCACCATACATGGTGCCAAGTAGACGTCCATTCAGCTTCTCTGCGTTTAATATCAGAATCCCAAGTAGTTCAACAAAGATTTTACACCCACCAAGTCGCGAGTCTATAACCCTAGGCATTTAGGTTGACATTGGACCAGCAAAGAGTTAGTCGTTGTTATCTAGTCCAGTGTAGAACTTTATATGACTGAGAGGCATCTCATGGTAGTATCTGTGACTAGGGCCACAATTGATCTATACCTACATATATGCACAGATGAATGAATCCAGCACAGTAACAGGTTTGCAAACAATTGGATGATTCCTCTTGTTGCTGATGTAGAGACATTTAGCTGCTTTCATATGGTCTTTTATCTGATGGTGTTTCAGGGTTTGGAACCTTGAGGTAATCTGGTTTCGTAGTTATGTTTCAGATGATATTAAGTTTGTACCTTGGTTGTATTGGCTTATGTGGTTAGTGTCTTCTTCCCATTTGAGTTGGTGTTCATAGCTAGAACTTGGGGTTGCATGGCTGAAACCTTATGTTTGCCTTTTGCAGCTGTGAGATGTTCTTTCGAAGACTTATCCATTGTGGATATTAACTTGGTAATCCAACCAACAGTTGAAGGGCTTTCACTGTTGCTAGTTTTAGTAACTTGTAGGATTGTCCCATAGTTTCACTGATTTTGCTGAGTGATAAGGCTTATAGGTGATACTTCTCAGACGTAAAGCAGACGATACACTGTTGTCCGTTACTCTGTTGATCTTCATCTTTGTAGATTATTAGATCTTGAAGTCCACATGTGGGATGTTCCTACTAAAATAGGACTTAATCACTCACCCCGTCAGTTGTCTTCTAATTTATCTGTTGCTCGCTATGGAGCTATTGAGCGCCGCAGTAACATTGAGGTATGGCTAGATCCAGACTATGGTTTGGACATTCACTTTATGGCTGTTTACCCAGGATCCAGTGGTAGTGATATAGTCCCACCAAATTCAACCACCACCTGCTTCTCTTCTATAGAAAAGGGATGACAAGAATACAACACTAGCATTAACCTACTGTGTTATGGTAAAAAGGTTTACAACACATTACAAACACAAATACAAAACACCAAGGGGAGAAGGGGAAAGGAGTGGGTGTCCATGTTCCACTGTCCCTCATTGCTGAGTAGAGCCATTCTGACTCTTCATAGTGAGTAAGGTATTTTCATCACTTATATTTTGTTCTGTTGTTACTGGGACTATTGGATGGGTGAGTCATTCTGTCCATCCAACATGTTGATATTGTCTCTCTCATTACTTGAAGAGAATAGCCTATACAAAAATCCCTGTGGTTTCTAATGCCGCGTCTTCATTTCGGCACTATAATCATCACTAGGTCAAGACTATTCACCATTGGCTCCTTAAGTTACTGACATACATATGTATTCTTACATCAACATCCTCTAATCCCAAGGTGCAACATTAAAATGTATATTCCCACAGTAAAAAGTACAATCAGCACAAAGAAAAATTCTCATACCAGAAAAAAACATACCTGTACATTTCTCTGATATTAAGTACATGATAATCATACATAATAATCATAATGATGATGCAGGGAGCCTAGGTTTTTGAATTATCTTCATGAACTAAAACATCCATTGTTTTCCCCCACAGCGTACAGCACATGAGGATAGTAATCGCTGTGATATGTTTGCCAATGACTGCTATTATTCGGAGGGTATTTATAAGAATAACTTATGCCGCATGGTCCAGTCTTCTGAATATTGCAAGCAATTATTCACATCAATCTTCGATTCTGTTTCTACTACGGTGAGGCGATGCGGAGTGAATCCTATCCGAACATACATTTACATCACGCGTTTAATTGTTCATGAATTTATATTCAAACATGGCCTGTCCCTAACACTATTTTATGAAATGATTATATGTTCACCCTCATATGGAGTGGTTACTAATCTGTTAACAAAAGAATGGTACTAAAATTTAGCACTATATTTCTAAGTTACAGATTATAATGTGGCAAAATATTTTATCCCCTGACTAAGTACGAGTCAGGAATATGCGTAATCATTTGTATGTCCCCGCATGGATAAAACACCTTTCTATAGTACATAGATTATTTGCAGATTTCTAAGCATAAATAGTGAGATATTGTTCACAGTGCCTAGAAGTTTTAACATAGGAATATGAAATTGACAGACACTAGTTCTTTACTATGAAGCATGAATCAGGGGTCTGCTCCTACATTGAGAAAATCTCTAGAATGTGTTTCAGACATGAGAGTTGAACTAGTGAGATATAAGTTCATAATGCCTATACAAGATATTAACATATGGATTTGAAATTGTAAGACATAGGAAAAATTACAGCGTGTCGCCCACCTGTGTTTCCTTAGTAAACATCATCCAGCCTGGTTTAAGAGAATTGTAACTAATTCTTAATTAAACATACTGGTCTAGGTAATCTTCTTCTTCTTCTTCAGCATTCCGAGCCATTGAGGTTCTTTGCTGCAAATACAATCTGTCTCCATTCGTCTCTCTGGTGGACCTTCTCTTGCCAGTCGTTGATTCCAAGTGCTTGTAGGTCTGTATGTATATTATCTCTCCACAATTCCGTGAACAGCCACCATGAACAATCTGGACATTTTAAGGGAGGCTATGTGGCAAAGACTGCTATTCCTGAGTATGCTAATGATGGTAATACTGCTACCAGAACAGATCACTCATCCTACCACTATATTGGTAAAGACTGTGTACTAATCTCTAAGCCTTCTTGGATGTGAACTTATTACAGACTATACATATCATGGATATCCCAGGTAGCACAGTGGCTAGCACGGTTGCCTGTCGTCCCTAATGTCATGAGTTCGAATTCCCTTCCAGGCAAGGAATTTGTGTTTGAGTGGAACATGATGCCAAGTCTACCTATATTAAATCTAGTGCAAGGAAATTTCCTGGAAAGAACAGGCGGTCATCATAATTTTGACAACATCACACTGCCAGGTTCGATCTCTCTAAAATATGGGGCTAGCACCATGTAACCAATTCGTTCTCATAACGTGAAACGGGTTTGTTGACTGTTATCGACTCATATAACAAAACTAGGTCAAAGAGATAAGAAAGAAGCAGTAAATATGTTTGTGTACACAGTAAGTCAAGGGAACTGTTCCAAGATTGTGACTCTTCCCGGTGTGTCGTGATAAGAGCAATGTACTGTAAACAAACTTCTATATTACGATGATTATGATACCGCTGAAGAGCAGTAGGGAAGATGAGAGGAGGAGGAGACGACAACTGGAATATATTATACCATCTGGAAAATATTACGGAAAATGAGACGAGGCGGACCGCGGGAGAATATTCTTGGCAGTCGTCATAAAATGGATGTATACCCGAACACGAATCAATTCTTTGTGTTGTTGCCGGCGCCAGGGGGCGCTGTTGTGTATGGTGAAGATTGCGAGCATCAGTTTTGTAATGTGTTATTTTGGCGTTTATCGACGCAGGCTTGGTTTATTGCTTAGTATATGCTGCTAGGGGTTGCCGTGGCAAAGTGGTCAGTCTGTCTGCGTCTGAAAAGTGTTAGTTCGTTTTAGAACTGCGTCATTCAGATAGAGAGTGTAATATTTGAGGAGACAACTGGGGATATTAGAGGTGCGGGTGTTGTTCGTGCTCTTTACTACGTTTTCGGCGGGCAGCTTGCCGCGATGCAGAGAGAGACTGACCCAGAAATGGTAAAACTGGGTGTGATGAAATGATCCTCTTCCCTATAATAGTGTGTATCCTGCAACCTAAAATGTCGGCGCTTCTGTACTTTCATCTATGTACCAGGGCACTCAGGCGTGAAAGGCCACGAGTGAGTTGATCATTTGGCGATCATGGCGATGATCGAGCTGGGAAGGGTAATAGATGGGCCAGGCAGCATCAACGCCATAAGAGATGCGAGACAGATGACTTTAAAGAAATGGGAATCTGCTGCCTTGTCCAGGGTAAAGAAGATGCTAGTGAACTAGTATAGCCCCATATATGAACATTTTGTTTAGGGCGCAACATTTCATTCAGTAACACTATCAGCCGATATACGCTGGTGAAGATGTTTAGGAGGAGAGTGGGCCACTTATGGGCCAGTCCGGAATGCGATTGTGCTGTTCATCATCGCGCATGTTTGTAAATCTCGCGTATTCCCATGTCAGTGTATTCATCAAGTACACATATAATTACCATGCCTGACATCCTCAGACATGACATAGATGATTACCACAATTATCTATTGTTACGCTGAAGCATTAATGACAACTGTTTCGTCGTCCTGTCATTACTTGCATTATTATCGCGGCCTTCTTCTTTGTGTCTTCGAGTCTTTCAGATGGCTGACGTTGATACATGTCAATTTTGTCCATGATCCGTTCACAAAAAATGGGCGATAATTGTACGTTTTAACAGTGCACATTGTGCTGGAGCATTGAGAGTATTTGCGCGAGTATATATGCGAGTGTATATGTGTATGTATGTGTATTTGTGTGAGTGTGTGTGTGTGTGTGTGTTTATATATATATATATATATATATATATATATATATATATATATATATATGTGTGTGTGTGTAAGTGTGTGTGTGTGTGTGTGCGCGCGTGAGTGTGTGTATTTTTGTACGTAAGTGTTTATGTGTGTATATGTGTTTATATATATATATATATATATATATATATATATATATATATATATATATATATATATATATGTGTGTGTGTGTGTGTGTGTGTGTGTGTGTGTGTGTGTGTTTCTGTATGCAGCGCATTATTTGTATCTACTGTCGTATAGTTTATCGTTAAGCTTGTTCACGGCGGGTTGAATTTGCAGCTAGCTTTCTATGGGGTGGGGGTGTCCTGTCACGAACCCTTACCTCCCGAGTTGATTTTCACTACCTCTATAGGAGGTTAGTGTTTCAATTCTTTGCTTCCTTTAACGGCCCCAGCAACATACAGCCGGCCTTAATCGCCTAGCTTATGTCCTCAAGTCACCATTTTATTCCATCTGTCCAGTTGTTGGGATTGAACCCCTTACCTGAGCATCAGCACACCGGATGTTTAATAACCCTCGATTTTATCCACTCGGCCATGCTGACCTCATCCTGGTTTAATCTAGGCATGTGGATAATATCAGGTGGGGGATACATTACAGAGATAAATAACAAAATAGGACAAGAAAACATCTACATTCCTATGAAAGAAAGGACATTTTATGCAATAAATCTTTGTCATAGGAGGTTAGAAAAAAGAGTGCTTCCATGTTAGATAGAACCAGTTCTAACATATGGTTGCGAATCATGGACAGTTTATAAAGAAATTAAACTATCTCTGAAGGCGTTGGAGATGTGATTTTATAGAAGAATGCATGATGACAATTCCGTGAACAGCCACTATGAACAATCTGGACATTTTGAGGGAGGTTAAGTGGCAAAGACAGATATTCCTGAGTATGCTAATGATGGTGATGCTACTACCAGCACCGAGTCACTCATCCGTACCACTATATTGATAAAGTCTGTGTACTAATCCCTAAGCCTTCTTGGATCTGAACTTATTACTGACTATACATATCATCGATATCACAGGTAGCGTAGTGGCTAGCACGATTGCCTGTCGTCCCTAATGTCATGAGTTTG
The DNA here is from genome assembly GCA_014155875.1 of Cepaea nemoralis. Lineage (NCBI taxonomy): Eukaryota > Metazoa > Mollusca > Gastropoda > Stylommatophora > Helicidae > Cepaea > Cepaea nemoralis. The sequence goes on from JACEFZ010012993.1 coordinate 219,450, forward strand.
AATTCCCTTCCAGACAAGGAATTTTTGTTTGAGTGGACTGTGATGCCAGGTCTACCTATATTAAAACTAGTACAAGAACATTTCCTTTAAAGAACAGGAGGTCATCGTAATTTTGACATCACACTGCCGGGATCGATCTGCCTAAAATATGGGGCTAGCACCATGTAAATAATTCGTTCTCATAACGTGAAACGGGTTTGTTGACTGTTATCGACTCATATAACAAAACTAGGTCAAAGAGATCAGAAAGAAACAGTAAATATGTTTGTGTACACTATACGGCCTGGGAACTGTTCCAGGATTGTGACTCTTCCCGGTGTGTCGTGATAAGAGCAATGTACTGTAAACAAACTTCTATATTACGATGATTATCATACCGCTGAAGAGCAGTAGCGAAGATGAGCGGAGGAGGAGACGACAACTGGAATATATTATACCATCTGGAAAATATTACGGAAAATGAGACCGAGGCGGACCGCGGGAGAATATTCTTGGCAGTCGTCATAAAATAGATATATACCCGAACATGAATCAATTCTTTGTGTTGTTGC